>PGTU02009623.1:0-44734 GCA_002896215.2 Cicer echinospermum
TTGATACTCTGATGACTAATAATGACCTATTAAAATGACTCTGATATTGTTACATAGCATGTGTACTTATGCTCTGATGCTCTGATATTCTGATATTATGATCTGATAATGGTACCTATGATGCTATGAAAATATATCTGTTGTTAATATTATATCTTGAAATGCTCAACTCAAGTTAAAATTGTATGCTTGTCACTTATGCAAAAAGGGGGAGATTGTTGGACTATAGTCCTCTTAATCCTAATTTTGACATAATTAACAAACATACAATGTTCATACATCATATGATAAATCTAACATTTTAACTGAGTAAGATTTCAGGAACAACAACTCAACCCTACATACTTGAGACAATTGCTTGGAACTCAAGAAATCAACAAAAGTTGGAATGGTTACTAAGCAAATCGATTAGGCAATCGATTCTGTAAAAGGGTTGTATGAAAAAGTATAGTCTGTGATTATATAATCGATTAGGCAATCGACTGGCACAATCAATGATAATAATTGTGCAAGTCAGAGACAAGCCGTTTAGCATGCTAATCGATTGGCACATCGATTGTGCAAATCACAAAGACTAAAAGTTGATTGAAACAAATCGATTGAGGAATCGATTGGGCAAGTCACAGGGACAATCCATTTACTAGGCTAATCGATTGACAAATCGATTGCATAAATAATATTTCAAAAGTAACATAACCTGTGACAAACACAATCGATTGGACAATCCATTGTGAAAAATTCAATCATGACAAGTTTGGTATCAATCGATTAGGAAATCGATTGAGCTAAACCAACTGGTAAAGTCTTTTCAGAAACATACTACCAAATCGATTGGCACTCCGATTAACGTGGAATAAGCTAAGTTCCGGTTTTAAACACAATCGATTGGTAAATCGATTGAAACAAAAATTTAAAGTTACAAGGAACACTCAGTATATGGCCAAATCGATTATGTGTATTATTGTATCGATTATGTGACTTAGTGAATCGACTAAGTAATCGATTGTTTTTGATTTCATTGTTGAAACAAAACACCTGATATCGATTATGCAATCGATTCATATATAGTCTACACATAATTTTCTGAAAAGTGTATTAAAAGAATCGATTAGGAAATCGATTAGTTTATATAGTTTCAAGATTCAAGAAAAACAAGACTTGCGATAATCGATTGGCAAATCGATTAAGCCCGTTTTATCACATTAATGAGTCGAGTGAGAAATCGATTTATATGTTGTTTTTCAGAAACTATATAAAGAGTTTTCAATCTTTTTCTATCAGAACACTGAAGAACTCTTAAGAACTTTTTGATAACATTCTGATATTGCTTTTTCAGATCAAGACCAAAAGATTATTCATAATCAATAAGAGAGCTGAAAAAGAATTCTTGAGAGAAAAAGAGAATGATCTCACAAACACTCAAATGAACAACCAGATTCTTGTGTGAGATACATTGATAGAGATTGAAGACAAACTCTGTACTTCTTTTATATCTTTCTGTAAACAAAGTTTTGTAAAGAAACAACTGTGCAAAATCCAGTGGGAAAAACTGGTAGTTGTCTTCTTTGGTGAGAGGCCTCATCAAGAAGAAACTGTGTTGTGATCTTGGAAGAGTTTGGAGATAAACTCTGGGATACAGTGGCTGTGTAATAGAATAGAGAGAGAGAGTTTTAAGATTGATAGGCCGAGAGCGCTGGAACATATGTAAAACACTCTAGAAGATTCTATTGAAATAAAGGCCGAAATCGTTTAATTTCGGGATTGGACGTAGGTCGTCTGATTGACGACTGAACTAGTATAAAATCACGGTGCACTACTCTCTAACCCTTACTCTTTATTTCCATCTTACACTGTATGATTGTATGCTCGATCTTGATTGTATGCTAGATGTATTATGTTTTCAATATTGTTTTAATTTGTTAAAGACTGTCATATTCTGTAATAACGAGGTCATAATAATCAACATAAGTAAATACACAAATCAAGTAATGTTATGCATGCTCTTATACTCTAGACTTCTCCTCTTTCTTTGGTACCAGTCTAACTTTGAAGTACTTGGTTAGGTTTGATACTATGCCACCACGCAAGTGGACGGACAATTCAAATTGGCCATGTCCTCATAGATCCCCTCAACTCAACCCGAGACACATATACGTGACAGTCGAGGTAAACGTGTATTGCATGGTAGCTCCCGACATTTGGAGTGCTACCTCTAAGTAACTTAGGAATTCCCCACCCGAATACCTCCAAGGTCTAACAATCTTGCCATAAGGCTCAACAGCAGACTGCCACGATCAGGCTCATTCAGTTGTATTTCGCCATAATCACTAGGCTTGTCAGGCCCTACCTATATGATGACCAAAAATCTCCACTTCAAAAATTATCAACAACTACTTTCTCCCCTCGTTGGCCTAGGTTACTTACTCCATTAAGAGAACCATCATTGGCACGGGTCAAATTCGTCACTATTCAATTAAACACAATATGCATTTCATGATATTCATCAAGGTGGTACTATCATAAGTCAAGGAGTACACATCGTCATTGCAGATTTCCATAGTCATACATTACATTTAGAATTTATCATCATAATACTTTATCTCAAACAATAAAGGGTATTCACTCACATATAATAATAATACTAGATCATTCACACACACTACATCAATTGCAAGGCAAATAATTACAATTCATCATATTTTATATCATATATCAATATCAAGGATAGATATAAACAAAGCACAGAATGCATCAAATACACTATTCTACAATAATTCAACTATCGCACGATCTTCAAAAATCAAATCAAACAACATCCTATAAAATATTCTAATTCATACTTTAACCTCACAAAATTCAAGTTTGCTCATTAGTCAATTATTACTCAAAGGGCTTTTGGTATACGTAGCGAGCCCCGAATGAATTGTGGGAAATACGGTATTCCCGTTCATCTCACTTAATTTATACTCATGCATTCGAACTCACTCTCACCCCATACCTCAATTTGATGCTTTCATAAGATATAAGGACCATAATGATTTTCAGCAACCATGAGATGTCGACAACACGCAACGAACGAGTCCAAAAGCATCGATGAATTTGCAGAGTCAATGAAACATCTGATAATTTACGCGGACTATAAAAATCAATGTCACATAATTAATAAAAATATTAAGAGAATAAACATATTCGAAACAAAGTGAAACCAGTGATCAGAAAAGGCCTCACCGAAGTGTTGGAGCACCGACAGAGTCCGACATCAACTTCCCCGAAACAGACGAATGATTAGTGCTTCTTGAAGGTTTCGACGAGAGGAATCTAAAAACGATATCAGTTTTTCAAGACGATGAACGTGTTGTCCGGAATTCAAGAAAATAGCCACGACAATGGTGGAAACCCATTTTTTAAAATGTAACGGTTGGCGATTTCGAGCATAGGTAACGAAAGAGAGTGTTTCGTGGAGTTCAAATATGGTCTTGGTTTTCGTTTGTGATAGTCATGGTGGCCGAAATCTTGATCCAAAGGTGGTTGATGTGGATTTTTTGGCAAAGAGGAATAGGTGCATTTAATTTTGCGATTCAAGTTGAAATGAAAAGAAGAGATCACAACTAACACAAAATGTTGGTCTCGATTTTGGCACAACACCCACTATAACGATATAATTGAAGAGAGAAGATAGAGAAGAAATAGGAATGGCGGCAAGGGTAAACGAAGAAAGAAGAAGAATGGCTCCGTCTCCTTTTTCCTTTTTATATATAATTTTGTTTCATTGTTATTTAATTATTATTATTATTATTAATTATTATTATTATTATTATTATTATTTTATTATTATTATTATTATTATTATTATTAATTATTATTATTATTATAACTATTATTATTATTATTATTAATTATTATTATTATTATTTTATGATTACTTATATTATTATTATTATTATGTTACTCTTGTTAGAACTTAACGCATAAAACCATTTTATTCCTTTCTTTTTATTTTTTTTTTTTATAAAACCAAATATTAGCAAATTTTTAATTTCTTATACTTATTTTTTTAATAAAATTCATTACTAAAATATTACTAATATTTTGAAACTAATATTTTATAAAATAAAGTGATTAAAATAATTAATCTTTTAAAATACATTAATAACCAAGACTCTCATATTTAAAATAATTACTATAATTACATATTTTTTTTCATCCAAATACTCACATTGAATTACTACCATATGAGAGTATTCAAAATTATAAAACAAATAAATATAACATCTAAACTTTATATTAATTACTAAATGATAACAAATATATATAAAATCATAGTATCATAACAAAGATATAAAAATATAGGAAATCAATTGCAATTGTACTTGCTTCTCAAGATGATTATTTATCAACTAAATAACTAAAAATATAAATCAGTTAGAAAAAAAAATTGAAGTATAACTATGTGTACACTTAACATCATTCAAACTCACAAAAAAATATCACATTTACTAGATACATGCATATATACGTTAAATTGTCTAAAATCTTATTATTTAAATTATTACACTAAAATAGTATTATTTTTATAAACATATATAAAATAATATAATATTTGTTATTTATATCACACATTTAGTCTAATATATAATTAGTAGATCATAGAAAGGCCATATATAAAGAAAATTAATTCCAAAATTAATCAACATATATTTTAAAATAACCAAATCAATTATTTTAAAATCTATTTAATCTATGAATAATTTATTATAAAATTTGGGGTGTGCACATGTATCTAGATTTGTGCAGTGTCTTGAAGCATTTGTAGAAAATAACTATGTTCCATAGACGCAGACATTTGTGAAATATAAATTGAGAAAAGTATTTTTTGGTGTTTCTCTTATGGTAGAAATTATTAGTAAAGAGCAAACGTTAGAGTTTTTCTAACATCAAGAAATAAGTGATTCCTACTATCTCCATTTATATTATATAAAGATATTTCAAAATAACTTTGCTGATGAATTACGATTTTGTTATTAATTAATCAATGACTTGATGTTATATTTTCATCAATGACTTGTATGAAATTGGTGTGTTGCGTCACTTGATCATTTAATTTCTTTTATATTTCCTTATGTAGTTGATCGATGTACTAATGGACAATAAAGATCTTTCGAAATGTTTATTATACCATATAATTTTGAGTTGGATATTCTTTCAAATTTTATTTTATGGTATATTATTTTATCTTTTGTCTTAATTTGTTTATTGAATTTTTTTTTAGGAAAAGCTAGATGCTGATTGTCATTAATGCACAAATGATAACTTTTCAAAAATATTTTGGGACTAAGTATCAATATTTAAAATAAATTTAAATAAAGATTAAAAGTAAATAAAATATTTTTTAAGAATTAAAAGTTGAAATTACTTTTTAATAAACTATAAATAATTTTTAAATTTTTATAGACATTAAAATTTATTTAACTATTAATAAACTATATGCATATGGTTATGATCCTTATATCTTATTAACGTTGAACATTGTCTGTCATTTTGGATAAATGATGGTTCATAATTAGTGCTCAAGGTATAGGCGCCAATAAAGGTGTTGGTAGAAAAGCTGGCAGAGGTTAGATACTTGGGATGCACAAGGATGAGTCCTAGTATTGTAGTTAAGGTGCAATTATACGCACAAGTTTTAAAGCTTGTGATGAAATCTAATCATTTTAAAGATTAAAAAAAATAATGATTAAATAAATTTATAGTTCTTATAAAATTAGGATTTTAAAAATTTAGTTTTTAAAAATATTTATTTACTTTTAATCTTTATTTTGATTTTGTAGAGACATTTTTTAGTGATTAAAGCATCAACTTTTTATAAAAATAAAATACGGACTAAAAGTGTAAAAAAAAAAAGTGATAAAAGGTTGATAAATCTTTTAAAGGGACTAAAAATAAAACTTTAAAGTTTTATAAGAATTTAAAATGTATATAACCAAAAAAAAATGGAAGTTCTTGCAAGATCAAATCTTTGACTACCAACACAACTTGCATTTAAAATAAACTTCCACCAAGTTTCTCTCTTGTTTTCTCTTTGTTCAAATAGAACAAGGATTCACTAAGTTGCTTGTTTGATAAATTGGAAAGACCCTTTAAAAACTCTATAAATTTGTCCAAACAACACCATTAAATTGTTATCATGTTTCAAAGGTGTAGTTTCTGTCAATGTGTTTTCATTGATGTGAAAGCATTAAGATTGATGGAAAAGTTGTGAACTTAAAGCTTCATTGTTGTTTATTGAAACAAAGGAAATGGTGGCACAAAATCAGCACAATGAGTCCTTTCATGAATTGCAACGTTATGTTTATAAGCTTTCATTCGTGATTTTCTTAAGAAAGCTTCAGATAGAAAATAAGAGAAGTGGAATCAGTTGCACATTTGAGGCATGTTTTGATCAAGCAACATATGATAGAACCGTAAAATCAAGCTTGGATTGATAACGCATGAATGGCATATTACAAATCTTCAATTGGTTCAATATTCAAGATCTTAACTTATGATAGAACCGTAAAATCAAAGTAGGGAATAATTGGTATATTTATTGAAATTGAACAATGGTGAAATAACATATCTACAAGTGATAAACCAGAATTGCAAAGATCCTAACTAGGGAGAAAATTCTCTTAAACTCTCTGATACTAAACCCATCAAGTGCTTCAATCCTTGCTTGCGTGTGAACATGAAATACCAGAATCATGTCTCAAAAACTGGTGATTGTACTCTATGAAAATATGCCTTCACTTTTTGGATAAATCATATAAAAACAGAGGATGTTGTTGTAGCAGCAGGGATTGACATGTTTGAAGTATTTTAAAAAACTTTGTATTAAGTGTACATGAAGTATTTTATATACAATCTTCTATGAATATCCATCACTCTTTTTTTCTCTTATTTTAATTCTCAAAAGAGCATGTGAGATATTTTATAAATTGAAGGATGAATTGTTGCATCCAACTATACAATCATGTGGTATTTGTCTATTACTTATAATAATTTTTAACTAATAATTATATCACAGAACATTATTTAAAGACAGAAATCATTTTTACACATAGAATATGGTTTTGTACAATATGTCTCTACGCTCATATAGGAAATGATTGATAAATAAATCAATCAAATATTTAAAAGGCTCTCGAAGAGAAAACGAGCAAAAAAATAAAAACTAAATGAAAAATAAGATACATTTGATGGCTTGTGTATGAGATTGAATTTTTTAGCTTATTTTGATAGGTTTGCATAATAACCACAAAGTTTAATGGCTTGTGTATGAGATTGAATTCTTTCAGTTAACTGTTATTTTTGTAAGGATTAGGGAGAGAAATAACAATAGAATGAACTAAGGATTTAATATTGAAAATTATTAAATGCGTCTATTTAAAAAGTGCTAACAATTGCACACAAAAAACTAAACTGCCATATTCTTGTTAGGAACTAAAAAATATATATAGAAACTTTATTAAGAGTTGCAACTTTTTTATGGTATAATTTACTATAAAAGTTGATACACGAAGATATTTCACCTCAAATCGTATTGCACTGTATGCAAACATAGTTTTAGAAGTCAACAAGAGTATAGTTAAACAACAAGATAATCATAACTAATAGTGTATATTTGAAATATCAATACTGAAAGTAAAACTTTGAGGGACATGGTAATTATATTGTGTTTAAAATTCAATCAGGTGATTTTATTTAAGCAAAAAAATAATATACATCAAATACTGATGTTTGGTTTATTTAAATGATATAGCAAAAATTGAACAAAATGTCATACATGATGAGGTCAATAGAAATAAGTTGATCGTTAATAATATCAAGTTTTCCAAAAATAAATAGGTATTTCACATTAAATTAGAGTTCATTAAGTAAAGGCATAAGATCGTTGTTACAATTAAATGGAAACAAGATGAGTTTGTAATAGAAAGTAAATTTAACAAATAAATTGATAAAGTAAAATTGATATTATTAGATAGTTTCTAGATTGCGCTATACTTGGCAACTAATTCGAGGTACGTAATGTTGGTGTAGCTCTCGACATTTGGATTGTACCTCCAAGTCACCTAGGAATTCTCGACATACTCAAGGTTAAAAATTTGTTAAAGACTGACAGCAGACGGTCGGATCTGGCTCATTCAGTTGTATTCCCAAAATTATAGGCTTTCAGGCCTACCTATATGATGACACAATAATCTTCACTTCGCATTTCTCAATATTTAATTTCTCCTCTCGTTGGCCTATGATATCCATTAAAACGTCATCTCAGAGGGAAACAAATTGGAATCAGTTATTTACCAACTATGGGGTTACTTCAATATTTTATCAAAATTCCAACATCACTATCATTAATCAATATCTCATACATAACTCATCACAAATTTATAGCATCATTCATCAATCATACATTCATTACATGGTTTGTCACAAATTTATAACATCGTTATTATTAATTATACATCATCATAATCACATAAATGTATCAAAATGAATTCACTTTTTATTATCACATCACATAAACACGTCTAATCAAACATATATATAAAATTCATTCAACATCCAATATCACAATAATATAAAATATCACACATTTAATAAAAATAAATCAAACATCACAATAATATCAAATACCACACATTTAACGAAGTTAAATCAATCAAACACCTTATAAGTATTTCTATTCCATATTTTAATCTCACAATTCCCATATTTATACTTTAATCAATTTATCACTCAAAGGGCTATTGCCGTACGTAGCGAGCCCCGAATGGATCGTTGAGAAATATGGTTTTCCCGTTCATCTCAAATTATATTATACTCATGAATTCAAAAACTTTCTCACCCCTTATCTTATTTCGACGCTTTCACATACAAATATGATTCCACGAGCAAACAACCTTTTTTTTTGACTCTTTGTCCTTCAATCGATCTAACTCGACAGTTTAATTGGTAAACGTCAAAATAGATTATGAAAGAACTCTAATTAATTTTGAAAATTGGTTAGGAAATTACACAAATAGAAGAAAAAATCAGTGGATAAATAAGTCATTTTTAAACGATCGTTTGGCGTTGATTTCACTCAAATGGAGTTACGGTGAAAGAGAAGGTTCAAAATTAAGGAATTTTATAAACGAGAGTGGAATATTATGAGAAATTTGGATGGTTAAAAATCTGAGGAAATATGTTTATTTGACTACTAAATGATAAAACGACTAACTAAATTTGGATGAGAACGAGAATTTTTTTCTGGAACAATTATCTGATCATCCGTGTCAACTATAGGTTGTTGTTGTGTGTTTTCTTTGGTTTTACAGCGTTTCCAACTCCTTTCCCCTTTATTTTTATTTTATTTTATTTCACATTAGGGTTCACATGGTCAAACGATTGGTCTTTTAGTTATGTTTTTGCTTTACTACTATTATTTTATTATGCAAATACAAAATTGATAATTTGTTTAATCTCTTTGTAATTTACTTTAAACACAGTTTTCCAACATTATTAATATTTTATAATTAGAAGTACTTAAAATACGCATATAAAAAAAAACATATTACGAATAATTGAAACTCACTTCAAAATAATCTCTACAATTTAACCTTATTTCTCAAAATGACTCACATTATAATATATACCCATATATTGAAATAGGAAAAATATATAAATAAATAAATATCATCAAATAGGTATATATTATATTACTAAACATAATAAATATATTAAAATCACAATGTCATAACAGATAGGTAAAAATAAACGAAATCAAATACAATATCAATTATATCTCAAGATAATTATTTATAAAGTTAATAAATAGAAAATAATTATAAATAATTGAAATATAACTACGTGCACACTTTACATCAGTCAGTGCACACAAAATATTACATAATTGGGTACATCGTATATTACACGTAAAATCGCATAAATCTTTCTTTAAAATATATATTACACTAAAATACTATTATTTGTAAAATACAAAATAGATTCAAAGATAAAATATAATGATTTATTATTTATATCGCTCATGTAATCTAATATTATAAAACTGCATATCATAGAATGCACTTATATAACGAGAATTAGTCAAAAATTTATCATTATTTTTAAACTATTTTAACATTAAATTAATTATTTAAATCGTAATTAACTAATAAAATAGTTTATTATAAATTTAGGGTGTTTACACTTGGAATTCATTATTGATCTTGTATCTTTTTGCCAATAAACAATTTTGGCATCGCGAAGTTGAAGCTTAAATGTAGGCTCCTGCCTTCATGTGTTTAATTTCAAAACTTTTTAGGGGTTCAATTTTTAATATTCGAACAGTGGCTCCAAAAATCATTAATAACAACTCGTCTAAGTCATTGGTCGCGAATTCATGAAAACTAATGTGCAATTTAGCAAATTGTTTGGTGCTGAAATAAGTGGGTTTCCAATTTGTGTAAGCACACAATTTACAAAATGAGAAGAGACTTAATGGTAAGTTGTAGCAAAAATGTGGGAAATTAAAGGTGGATGGAAGATTAGCAAAATAAGGGAAAGTTCATGACCTCCTACCTCATCATTTCCACATTTGTGTCGTGCTTCTTTCATAGCCCTTGTAGAGGTAACTGAATCAATTTTTCTTTTCGTGGCTACACTAAGTCGTAAAAGCAAAAATTGTTGACTGTAATTAAAAGTAATTTGAAGTTAGTTAGGGAGGTTAGAATACAATTAAAAGTAGTTAAGAAGTTATAATTCTGTTTTGACAGTTAGTGTCTAAACTAGTATAAAATCTGTAATACGGAAACATTCTCTCGATGTAGTTAATCAATCTCTGGTTTTTCAGAACATTCTGTTTTGTTCTCTCTTATTCTCAATTTCAATTCCTATCAATTATACAAGTGTGGAGGGAATCAAAAATTGGGAACAAGTGTGAATGAAAGAAAAAAAGATATGAATACGAACAATGATATCGTTTGCTAGGAGCTCAAGAAGTGTTTGAATATGAATACGACAATGATATCGTTGATGATGAATATGAAAAAAGATTTTCATCGAATTTTTCAATCTTGTTAGGAAGAATTGAGAGAGATGGTTTGTATCAAAGATTCGTTGCTAGGAGCTCAAGAAGGGTTTGAGATTTGTTCAATATGGATACGAACACTTGTTGCAAATTCGACATAAAGACAACAAACATTTCAGATTGGGCAAGACATTGTTTTACATCCAGCTAGTATGAATTTAAACAACTTTGAGAGTATTTCAAAGGCATCTACATCAAGAAGACATGGGAGATTTAGTCAAGTACTATACAGGTGGGGAAAAGGCCAAGAAAGTGAAGCTGCCAAACGCTAAGAAGGCAATACGAACTATTGCAAATGGAAGAATATGAAGCTATGGAAAATTACTTCTAACGTGTGAGGTTGTGGTGTTTAATCTTCAAATAAGAAAAAATGGTGAATCAGTAAATGGAGTAGTGGTAATTGAAAAGATCTTTAGAATATTAATAGCAAAGGTATGATTATATTGTGGTGGACATTGAAGAATCAAATGATCTTGAAAAGATGAAGGTGGAGGATTTGCGCAAGGCTCTCTTGAAGCTCAGACGAGAGTAAGAGAAGGTGTGCAGCAACCTCAGCATCTCAAGTGCAGTCCTGTAGGTCTAAGTTAGTAAGAAGACCAGCCAATGTGAATGTGAGCACAGAGAAATGCAAGGGTAAATTCAAGTGGTACAAGAAATATGATTCTGATGACGGGCCTGGAAATTCAATGAAACCGAAAAGAAAGTGATAACAACAACAAGAATTCAAATGATAAGAAGATATTCAGCAAGAAAGGATTCTAATGTTACGATTGTCAAAAATATAGGCATTTTACAATGAATGCAGATCCAAGAGGTCAAAGAGAGGAGATGAAGCTCAATGGCAGCTAAGGATTCAGACTGGATGAGGTGTTATTCATGGCTAAACAAAATAAATGACGACTGCCCAGAGCAGTAGTACCTTGACACAAGTTTTTCAAATAATGACTGACATAAGATTGGTTTGTGAGCATTGATGAAAAGGTGAAAAGGGAGATCATATTTGCAGATAATAGTTCAGTAACTGCAGAAGGAGTAGGAAGTGCTAATTCAAATGAGATATTGACAAACAATGCATTCTTGTGTTGTATGTGCAAAACACGAAGAACAATATCCTAAGTCTTTGACGAACTGCTTGAAAAAGGGTATTTATGAAGAATGAGCATGGTGAAATGAGGATGTTTGATAGTTCAAGAAGATTGATCTTGAACGCACCACTATCCAAACTAAACTCAGATTGATATTCAGATCATGAGAAAGTTGTCTTATCTAATAAGAAGAAGAGTGAAGTGTGGCCTGTGTGTAGAGGGTTCAAGCTAATGGCAGAAAAACAAAGTGGCTGCAAGATTGTTGCATTCATTAATGATTTACAAAGAAAATTGGGTCTATCTAATCAAGAGAAGAGTGAAGTGTTGGCTGTGTGTAGAGGGTTCAAGCTAATGGAAAAAAACAAAGTGGCTGCAATTTAAAGGGATAGAACAATATGGAGGTGGTGAAGTATCAATCTTATGATTTTATGACAAAAGAAAATTATTCATGAAGTAACTGACATATATATCAGGACATAATAGAACGCAAAAGGAGAAATAGAATTTATTCTTAATATGATAAAAAGCCTGCTTTTATATATATATATATATTTACTCGTAAGATTTAGTACATAAATATAACTCTGATATAATTTGCAAATGTTTAAGCTTGAATAAAAAAATTAACATTTTTCATGTAAGAATGTGCAAATTTATCATTAAATTATTTACAAAACAATAATTTTTAAAATTTTTCTTTTTTGAAGCAATAATTTTATAATTTATCTTCATTAAAATAATTATTTTAATAATTTTAGCTTAATTAACTTTTGTGAATTTTTCATTATTATAATTACAAAATAGATATATTTTGTCAACAATTTATCATACCTCACACAAAAATTTCGCAACATAACTGCTTACAAAATTATAATAAATATATTAACAATTTGCTATATTTTTGCAAATAAGAATTCAATTACCAACTCAATCACAATAGTTATATCAACCTCGGTTTACATAAAAATTATAATAAATACAATACTTTATCAGCCAAAACCTTTATGATTCAAATAAATAATAAAATTATTTTAAAATAAAATAATAATATAGTCAAATAAATATACTATTTTAAACCCCCATTCAATAAACAAATTGGAGAATATTATTTTCTTCCTCTTTCTTTAATACACCGTGTATAGTTTGCGCGTAAATCGTTATGTATAATAAGGACGAAACGTATTCAACAAATATATTGATTGCTTAACCTTTTTTTTCCGACCATATTCTTTTATACTAACAATATAATTCATATTAATTTTGTAGTAAAATAAATATAAATATATAACTTTCTTAAAAGAGAAACAATGTTGAGTTAGTTATGGTAATCAACATATTACTCAATTAAGACATACTTTTAAAAAATAAAAAAGACACACCTTCATAAAACATCATTCTTAAACTAATGATTTGTATCAATCATATAGAAAATTAATATCAAGCTTGATTTGATTCTAAGAATTATTATATTTAAATAGTTGAATTGTATCATATCAGTATAAGAAATAAATATCAAGTTGATTTGATTCTAAGAAATTACTATTGTAATTGAAATATTTTTAGAATTAAAATTATTTATTTCTATAAAAATTTTAAATTTAGAAAATGAATTTCAATTTTCTTCCCACAAATTGTTTTTTGTTACCATATAGTTTCCACAATTATATCAACTATGTTTATCTTTTAAACTTTAAATAATTTTCAGATAGTTTAAAATTTAAATATATCTTCCCATAAACATTTAGAAAATTTTATAAGATGAATAAATATAAATTTTTAACTTCAAAAGACAAAGACGCAAAAATTATTGAAATTAATTAGATCCATAAATCAAATTTTAATTTCATATTTTGCTTCTGACACTTTTAATTTTATAACACATAGACCCTGTAAACCCTATAATACACCATATTCACTGAGTAAGGAAATTTGCCTAATTATCCAACTCTATTGACCCCAATTAAACAACCAAATTCACTCATCAATTAATAGCTCTATTCCTCCATGATTACGGATTTGGATTCTCTACTTTTGGTCTTCTCTACACTTTTTCTACCTTTCTCATCTATGTCTCTCTATATTGTTTTCTCTTCTCATAATTCTCTCTTCATCCTAAACATCAAACTCTCTATTTTATCACAAATATGCCTAAAGTTACTCTAACACTAACAACTCAAAGGTAGAGAATCCAAAACAATTACACCAATGATTTCTTTATCATAATTTGACAAGAGAAATCATAAAACTAGATTTTGATCTCTTGAAATCATGATATATTCTTCTCTTAAAGGATTTACTAATACATCAATATGAAAATAGGTTGGTGTGTTAATATAAATATTTAATTTTGCAATTTAAAAGAAGCATTAGTTAATAATTATTTATCTGATTTTTAAAAAACTTAGAGATATTGATACTCAAAATTATAACCCAAGACTTTATTTTATTGCAATTTAATCAAAAATTCATGTCAACAATCACCGTTTAAGAAATCAATAGTAAAGAGATAGTGAACTACAAATAAAATCCTTGTGGATGATAATTTTAATGCAAAATATCGTGCTTGTGGTCCTATTAGCATTAGTAGCACCAGTGTTTACAATAAATATAAAACTAGATGACGTCATAAATAGACCAATAAACTACAAATAAAACAATACATATCATCTTCATAGTTTAGAGTTCATATAATTGACTAATAATTATAACTAGACGTTTATTTTAATTTATTAATTTAAAAAAATTTAAAAATATATAAAATTTTATGTCTCAATTGTCAAATGATTATTTCTAAAGTGTTTTCAATATATATAATTCAATTTTATCCAATGTATTTACAGAAGAGAATACCCACACATAAGAGGCATGTATAATAGTTGGAAATATATTTATGCTAAGCAAGAGAGACATATGTACTTCTCACTTTGAAGAAGTTGAAGAAATTTTATATGTAGATGTACAGTTAGGAATATGTGAAGTTGATTAAGTAGATGACACCAAAATGTGAAGTTGATTAATGAATAAAAAAAAAAAACGTATTGAGTGGTAATATGAATTAATGTGAAATATATTTTAGGATAAGCAAGAGAACCATATGTACTCTCATTTTGAAGAAAGTTGAAGAAATTTTAATATTGTAGATGATCACAAAAATGTGAAGTTAATTAATGCATACAAAAAAAAAACGTATCGAGTGGTAATGTGGAATTAATGTAAAAATATTGGACAAATATTATGAAATAATAATGTGACGTTATGAAATAATAATGTGGATCATTTAGAAAATTTTGAATAGACGTATAAAATAATATTTAAATAGAGGATATAGTATAAAATAGTAGATATGTATAAAATTTGTGAAAGCATAGATCGTATAAATATTTAAAAATTATAAATAATTATATTAAATTTATTAATTAATTACGCTAATTAATAACTAATCAATTTCAACACTTGTAATATCTATTAATCATATAGTCAAATTATCAACCAATTTTTTTATTTTCAATTTTGGTCGTTAATAACAACTATTCTTTGTTATTAATAAAAATATGAGGATGAAATAATGGACAATGACCACAAGGATGAACATTATGTTAGTTATCATTTATTTGATACTATTTTCTCAAAAGGTCCAATTTTTATTAGATTGATTAATTTAACTAGTTGTTTACTTCTCCGATTTAAACTATAAGAGAAATAATTAAACCAATGAACTATTATTATTTTTATTTTATGAATATTTTATAAATAAATTCTTCATAAAAAAGTGTAAGACAATATATATTACATCACTAATATTTAAAAAACAACATTAAATAAAAAAATTATTAAAACGATATATACATTTTTAAAATTACAATTTTCTATAATAAAATTCAAGATTGCTAAATTTTTTCCAAATATATAATACCAAAGATATATTCAAGATTGTATCTTGATTTATTAATCCAAAAAGAATGGAAAGAGAAAATCATATTTTCTTGCAAATCATGCATACTTAAATCAACAATCTTCATACCTTGATAGAAAATTCTACATATTTAGAAAGAGAGATGAATTGATTAAATTTCTCATATAATTTAATTTTTCACGTAGTAAAATTTCAAAATTGTTAATTGACATTAATTAGGAGATATTTCATCACCAACTGTCTAACAAGGAAGAACACCAACTCTATTTTATTAAACTTAAAGCCCTATTGCAGTACCACAATCGTTTATACCTAAATCACAATCATTTTCGCAGCCATGAAAACCTTCCATCAGACCTTCAAAAGCCAGGTCATAAAAACTTATTCTCCCTCTTTACAAATTTTTCGCATTTTCTTTTGATGACACTCTCAAATAAATTTAAAATGCAAAAAATGTGAAGTTAGATTAATCCATACAAAAAAAATGAATAAGTAGATGGCAGGTAAAAGCGAAAATGTAAAGTTGATTATGTAGACAATAAAAAGCGTAATAAATGTATAATTAATTTGAAAATGTTATGCAAATGTTATGAAATAATAATGTAACGTTATGAAATAATAATGTGGAATTAATTTAAAAATTTGAGTAGACGTTATGAAATAATATTTAAATATGGAATACAATATAAAATACTGGATGATGTATATAATTTATGGAAAACTATTTAGAAATTGAGTAGAAGCTATGAAGACATACACATCACTTTTTTATGAGGTGGGAAATGTTTGAATATGTGGAGGAAATAGTCTGAGGTGGCAGTGAATCTGTTTTAAATATATATATAATATGATATGATTATAAAGATCAAATCAATAGTTAATATTATGAGCACATGCATAATTAATTTTAGATGATTATAATATTAACCATTGGTTTTCTACTTTACCAAATTATTCATTTATACCATCTTGGCGAATACATATAAATATTGTTTATATATATTTGCGTAAGAAGGTCCGTAAATATAACTCGAATATCTATATGGAGAATATGGTTTGGAATCGGGATTTAGCATTTCTCCATATTAAAAATGTGAAATTTAACAACTAAATTATGAACTAAAGTTAAGAAATAGAAGCTAAATAAAATAGAAAAATAATAATTTTACTAACTTTTTATTGAGCAATAGTTTTACATATTTACTTTCATTAGCTTTTGTGAATTTTCATTATCATTAATATAAATAAATATTATTCGGTCAACAATTTTATCTTCATATTAGTGTTTTACAAAATCAATAAATACTCATACACCAAAATAATCGAATAATTAAATATTGCAAAAATAAACAACAACATTTGAAAACTCTTCTAAAAGAAAGTTCATTCAAAAATATGATATTTCATATTTTTAATATAGTTAATATTTTTATGATTCGGATTACATAATCAAATTATTTCTAAATAAATAAATAGTCAAATAATCTATATTTTAAACCTACCACCCAATTACATTTAAGACATTATTTTCTTTTTCTATTATCTTTCTCCAAATATGACTTAAAAATGATTTTATTATTCTCCTAGTTGTGATCAACAAAAGTTCATGACTTAACCAGAAGGTAAGCACTCATAGGAACAAGATGGGTGTTCAGACAATGAACAATATGTATAGTTCCCAATGATTGTTTTATGTAAAGTTAATATTGAAAAAAAAAATGAATATATTAATATATTAAAATATAGTGAATATTGAATAATAAAACACATGAAAAATAAATATTTTACACGAAAAATATTCAAATTTAAATCTATTATCCTTTCAAAGATACATTAAAACTGTATTATAAGAATAAAATGATTATTAATATCACTTTTATAAATAATAATTTTCTTTTTCTCAATTTTAAAAAATAAATATTATACGGAGATAAAAACAATTGGCATAAAAATAATATGTTCTTCATTTTTATGGAAGAAATGCATATTTTACATGAAAATTATTTTTTATCATTTTAAGATGAAAAACACTTATTTTAAAAATTATTTTCTAACATTTTAAAAACACGTATATTAATTTTAACATTTTTCTAGTTTTACACTATATTTCTTTCTAACTATAAAAAACAAATAATATTCATTTTTGGTATAAAATAAATAAAATAATATAAGTTTTTAAATGTGAAAAAAAAATATTTGATTATGCTAAAATCAACGACATCTTTCGGAATATTATGACTACCTTTATAAAACATCATTCTACAATAATTGATTTGATCTAATTTGTATAAGAAAACTATATTGAGTTGATTTGATTCTAAACTGATTATATGTAATAATTTTTTTAAAAGTGAAATATATTTGTAAAACTCTAATAAAATTAATATTTATAAAAATATCATTCGACTTTTATTTTCATAATACATTTTTGTTCAACGATATATAATTTATAAAATTTATAAATTCACTCTATGCATTACAAATATACAATGTCAACACCAAACTTTGCTTTAGAGGTAAAAAAAATGATTGCATCCATCTTGTAAGCACTAAACCCAACTTGCGTGTCCTTCCAATGTGCTCTCTATTTTTTATGATTTACGAACTGTTCTTTCTATTTTAAAAATCAACAGTTTTGGTCCTTATCTTTAATTTTTTAACTAAAAGTAATGAAGATTTTCAAACAAAGAGATCTACAGATTTGCATATGCATCTAAATTGGTTCTGACGACTATCGCAACAAGTTTAAACTACTCTGTTGGTAATACTTTAGTCATCATATCAAAAACCCTTATAATCAGTATATTACTTTAGCCAATCCTCCGACAACTTATCTTCCACCACATACAGTATCCAATGATACCTCACATCAATGTGTTTGGATTAACTGATGATGTGTCGAATTCTTACCAAGATGAATTGCACTCTGACTATCAACAATAATACATATTTGTCCTGAATAAATCCAAGCTCTTGCAAGAATTCTTCAACCAAATCATCTCTTTGTATGCTTAAGTAATGGAAATGAATTATGCCTCAATGGTAGACAGTGCTACACATTTATGTAATCTTGACTGCCAAGCCACAAACTCCCTCGCAAATTTAATCATAATACTAAGTGGACTTCCTCGAGTCAAATATCTTCCATCCATTATGAGTTGGGAGAACCCAACCAAAATAGGTTTGTCACCTCATACATTAGTAAACCACGAAGACACCTCAAAATCCATTTTACAGTATTTCAATGCTTCTACCTGGATTTACAAAAATCTACTAACTTCACCAACAGCTGCACAATATCTAGTCTTCTGCTGAAAACAAAATCTCATTCTTCTATAGATTATCATCTGCGATATGAACTAAAATACAAAGATGAATTTTCTCTCACAAATAACAAATATTTCATCTGCCCTTCCACATATTGTAAATTAAGTACCATTCAAGCAGACAATCCCTATTATTCATATTGCCTTTCCTCCTTCACGCAGCCAAAGTAGCCTTTTAATAAAAGCTGTTGATAGGAATAAACACAAAAACAACAATAACAAGTATACGACAACAGATATAAAATCCCCCAAATCAAGAACTCGTGAGGAGCAACAACAAATAAAGCAAGCAAATTATAAAAGAAAATAGCGTAAAAGAACATCGATATTATTAATGTGGAAGCCCCTTCAATGCAATGGTAAAAATCACGGGCCATCTAGACCAAAGAAATAGCTTCACTATGATCAAATAAGGGTATAAGATAGTCTTAAAATGATGCACAAATTGTGCCTACAACCAGTCAAAATAACAATGCACTAAAACCTACAAATAAAAAGCAAGAAGAAGAAAACCACCCAAAAAACCTGCTGCTGTGCGAGCCCAATTCCTCCCTCTCCAAATGTCCTTTCGCCATTACGACCTTTGAAAAAATGAAGAACTAAATGTTACAAACCTGTAGTCCAAATATCAACCTGCTCCAACGGTTAACGAGTGCACAATTGATGTTTTTCTAAGACTGATTTAGCAAAATCTGGAATAGTGTTTACTCTATTTTTCAATCATAATAACACCCCTCTCCACTTTAATAAATGAAACACATGAGCTACAATATTTTGACTTTTCTCCACCTAGGAAGGGAGCCCAATACCCAACAAGTATCACATGAGAAAATTTTAAAATGGGTACAACTAATTCAAGTAATAAAATGTTATAATAGCACCCGATGATGATAAAATGTTAAAATAGTCAATGTTTCGTCACTAATGACACAAAATTGTATATGTATTTTAATATTTTGCTCAATTAAGTTTTAGGTATCTTCATATCGAAACACACAAAGAGAGCGTAAACAAAATCAAATTAGAGAGAGATAGAGAGATAGAGAGAGATAGGTGTACTAGTAATAATTGATTGATCAGTGAATAAAAGAGAAGAATATGATTTCTTTGAATGAAATTAAGTCAAGAGGAGGTGATGAAATGAATCATTTGTTATATAGTAGTATCATAGTATATTATTTCTATGTTCCTATTTCTATGTGCAGGATCTTCTAACTTTTGAAACTCCTTGGATGCGACTTCATTCTAAGATTCTAACATCTTTGTATGTACTCCAACTCGCAAGTTGGTCCGTAGATATACCCCAACCTGAAGTTATAATCTATATACATAGTTCTAGATTTCAAGTGGGATTTAAAATTTATGTTTTCATCGGGTAATTCAAATGTTAAAATATAATTATATATTTAATCAAAAATATAATTGGATCGTAGTAATTTATGTATGATATATTATATTCGAAAATGTATTCATTGATAATTTTTGTTTTGAAGTTCACCATTTTAATATGATATAGAATTCCTAATTGGTTGAGATGTTGCTGAGTAAACGTTGTTGCTGGAAAATCTATTACATATTTCAGATAAATGCACATGCAGTGTGAAATTTAAGTGAGATGAACAATTATATCTTGAGAAAGGTGAAATATATGCAATTTTTGGTGATCATTGTTGAGTATTGAAAACATTTTGATATATGTTTTAATGACAACATATATTCTGTGGATAAATGATTAAGTTCATGAACAATGATCTACTAAGGATTGCATTTGAGTTTTATTTAAGGAACATGAATTACATATGTGAACTAAGAAATAAGGCATTTGCATGCAATCAAAATCAATGAAGTTATTTTCATTATAAAAGAATATCCAAAATAATATATCATGATTCACATCATGTCAAAAGGAATGATTATATCTCTTGTAAATACATCTTCTTTCATCGAAGAAGGTGATCAAATCCATTCATAAAATTAGTCAATGATTCACACCATGTTCATAAATCTAAGTAGAAGTCATGTCTAACTAAATTGGAATTGATGACAAGATCAATTCTGGAGAAAACGAAGATCGTTCTATTTTATTAAAAAACTACGAATATGAAAATCGAAGATATTCAAGTTATTATAAAAAAACCTAAATGAAGATCATTCTAGAATTATTAAAAGAAGTAGAGTATGTGAAATAGACAAAGGCATTCTAGTTATGTATCAAGATCCATTCTAGTTATTTCATATGAAGAGAAGTAAAATAAGTTGATTTTTCATAGTCCAGACCTTAAGATAAATACATGTCAATACTACTCAAGCCCAAAAAAGTCTAGCTAAAGGCCCATTAGAAACAAACAACATCAAGATCAATCTCTAGATTGATGAGTTATGCGCAAGTACAACAAAGACATTACTGTTGCACCATTTTACAAAATGTACATCATATTTCTAAGACAAAGGACTGACACTAGTTAGCTACTTAATTACTCATCCATGTTTTCCATACAGCACAAAACCAATAACGTTCTCGTTTTACAAAAGAATATTTTGGTTATTCTCTTTTAAAGACAGTTAAAACATATTATTTTCCACTGTCCAAACCATAATTTAAAAAGTATCAAGACTGCTCAAATCAATGGTGAAGCCCATAACTCGAGTTTAATGCCCTAAGAAGGAAACAAACCTCGATATTGATCTCCAAATTGATGAGTAATGAGCAAGGACGTAAGTACATTATACTTACATTATTCTACCTAAAGCTCTACATAATTATGATTTAAAATTGTACCCCACTGCATTTGACAGTCCATTCACTCACTCATTCCAGTTTTGCATAGATTAAAAGCAATATCGTTCTTTCGTTTGTTTAAAATGTTCTGGACAACTAATCATAGAACACATGTTTACTGAGTTTGTATTTATTTATCTAAACAAATGTTGAGAAGTTTCAAGTCCTCAAACACTTAATCATATACATCATTTATAACTCAAGTCTATCTTTATGTTGATTGAGTGTCGTTGAAAAAAATACTTTCAAGGCTAAAAGGTGATTGTACCAATATCATGTCCAGGTTGAAAGCTGAAGATTGTGATTGATCAAGGTCTGATAAAGAGAAAAAAGTATCAGGAGAACATTCTGATTCTTAAAGCACCCGTAGGAAGAATCTCAAGGTGTAAGGATTGAGACAAGCTTGAGTTGTGGTAAGATCCAATATTATTTTTATGTGTGATCTTTCTATCTTTGTTATCTTTAATTATTTGCACACAAATCAAAGTCTTCAATTATTAAACTAATTGTTTATTTACTTCTACCGATACTCCAAAACATTCTGGACATTCTTTTTCAACCAAAAATTGATTTTAAGTTAATTTATATTTAAAATGAGCTAAGGAAACCAATTTTGAAAAACGGTACAATTCAATCTCCTTTCTTGTGATTGACATTGCTAACTTTGATCAATTGGAAGTTGAGGAAATTACATCCATGGAGTACGTCATATAAATAGTTGATGTAATCACTATACCATATTCTTGAGGATAAATGGTATGAGTAGTATTTCTATTTATGATGTAGAAGTGAAATTTAGAGTATTATCATTCTTTTGTAGCTCTTATTTGTGGTGTGTTTGAAGAACGTTTCTAACGTCATATAAAGTAGTTGATTCGTTTTGTTGGGACAGGGTGGCCGAGAAGTCGTCATCATATTTAAAAACCATAAATATATATAAGAAAAATATATAAAAAAAAATAATTAAAATAACAAAATACAGTACATCTTGTGATCTAAATATCTTTGATCTAATAAAAGAAAATTTAAAATCAAATGAATTAATTTAAATATCAAACTAAATAAATTCAGACCTGGTATTGATGCGAGTACTGGTTTCACTTAATTAAAATCAAGTGTCGACGACTAAAAGAAACTATTATATTTTAATTCACATTACATATTTTTTATCGCTTTAAAAATTTAGTGTTTTAAAAATGTCAATCTGATTGAATTGAACAAAATCAATATGTTTAGTTTGATTCGAATTTTGTGAGTCGTAAAAGGTCAATCAAACAAACTATATTTTTGCTTCAACTTTTTCCTTCAAAAAACAAATCAAACTTATATGTTTCATCTATAGCTCATTCACTTTCAATTTGTACAACTTCTCAATCTAATTTTTCTACCTCTATTGTTGTGTTTACAATTTTTTTTGCGTTAAAAATGCATACTTGCAACTAAAAATTTATATATAATAAAAATTAAATTAAATTTATTAATTAAAATATAAAATTTCGGCACCCCTATAGATTTTAGTCAAGCTCTACTACTCATCACAAATCCATGAGCATGTGGCTAAATTTGTTGGTATGTAATTTTTCCTTGAGATAATATTTTAGTGTGACCGACTTAGAGCTTATGCTTTTACAAAGTAAGCTTGATGAAGTTGATGGTTGACTCATGTAGAGATCATTGTATCAAAAGATACAAAGTAGAGACAAAGTGGAGTGATCTCTTATGATAGTACGAGACATGAGATCCTTCACCATTCAATACTTATAGATAAACATTGAGATCATAGATATGGTGGGGGAACATACTTAAGGTTATGTTTGGAGTGAATTTTTATTTTATATTATAATTTTTTTTTAAATCTAGACGTAATTTTAATTTTCAGTTTTCAATTTAAGTTTTTAATTATGAGTTAATTTCCATTTTTTTTTAAATTAAATCATTTTATTTACTTCATTTTTTATAAATTCACTAAATATAAAAATATTGTTACATAAAAATAATTACTAATTTTAAATTAATAAAAAAATTATATTAATAATTAATTTTTAAAAATTAGTATTATAAAATTTAATTAGGTATAATAGTTTTAATGATCAGTAGCTTGAATATAGTCCGTCGTCGAACGGAGCCTTAATAATTGATAAGATACCTGTTATAATTTTGAAAATTGAATCTTGGACCTCACGTGACATGTTTTAGCGTTGAATTTTTGGCATGTTAAAGTTTCTTTTTAATAATGATTAATGTAATATAACTCCGTAAGCATGCCAAAACAAGTTAAATAATTTTCACGTAAAAAGAAATTATGTGAAAGGCTTTATATATTTATTTCATTTTTGATACAGCAGGCATTGATGGCATCTTATTACATTAGGTTTTTGTTTTCTTTTACCAAATGCAAGCTGCTGAATTATCTTATATAATCAGCATATTAGAATTGTCTAGATTATGCTTCGTGTGTTTATAATGTAAATTTGTGGCATCGTCTTAAGCTTCTATAGCAAAATTGGTGTTGTTAAATTTTTTGTGGTAATTATATCATTTTATTTGTAGATAAAAAAAATTATTGCATAATTTTTTTTTACTCAATTGTGTTACATTATTTATTCATTTTTATTTAATTTATCTGAATATCATATGATATTATGTAAATATTTTGAATTTTTTGTTAAGAATTAATATTGATATCAAATTGACCTAATTTTAATTAATTAGATAATAGCAACACCATTAATTAAGAAAGCTGTCTTAGAGAGAATGAAAAAATCACAATTAGAAAATTTGTCAGCCACTAAAATTTATAAAGGCCAAGACATAATGTATGGTGATGAAAGTTATCAACAAAAAAAAAGTCTAAATGATATTATAATCTTGTCAATTTGATGAAGTCTAGGACTCAAATATAGATTGTCTAGAATCTGCGCAATTGTTTCCTCATGTCTTTGTAAAAGTCTAGTGTTAATAATTAAAAATATATCATTGTGGATAATAAAATTTTAAATCACCACTTTAATTAAATTCAATAAAATATATTTGATTAAATCCCTCTTATAAAAATAAAATAAAATAAAGACTAAATATGTAAAAAAAAAATTAATGATTATACGGTTGATAAATCTTTTAAAGGGACTAAAAATAAAACTTTAAAATTTTATAAGAATTAAAAATTTATATAATAAAAAAAAAAATGAAAGTTCTATAATGGTTGTTGCTTTTTGTGATAATAGATTAGTAAAGGTGGATACTTTGAGATTATTCCATTCCACCTTTATTTGACTCACTACGCGAAAAATGGTATTTTACAGCGCTTTTTTTAAGCCATTTACAGCGCTTTTTCAAAAAATTAAGCGATGTAGTATCCAGCGCTGTAAAAAGATACAATAGGGCTCTTTAAAATAAAAAAAGCGTTGTAAATCTCTTCTAAAAACGCGCTGCTTGTTGTATTAGTTTTACGGCGCTTTTTAAAAAAAGCGTTGTAATATGCATTCCTTTATTTCAATTAGACCTCTTTCTGGGATTATAACTACAATCTCCTTCATAAATCGTAATATACGTATCCGCAGTCTATGTGTTAGTTGACGAAGGCACATATAAAAAAACATATAAGTCAATAATATTTGTGGATATGATTGTTAATGAAATTTAAAGCATACATTTAGAATCCTTTATTGAAATCCATATGATTTATTGATTTTTTGCTTCGACATCAAATGCACCCGTGTCTTATTTTGAGCTCGAAACTTGTAAAACACTATCAAATATATGTGATTGATTAGTGCATAATCATGCTACACATTATATATATGTTTTTAATATATATCATGTATCTATTATTAAGAAGTAAATGAATAAATGAATACAATACTGAAACGAGTGCGAGAAATACGTAGAGTTCATAGGGGTTTATGGTTTCGTTAAGAAGAAACAGCGAGAACCAAATGCCGCAGAAATACGACCGGTTCGTAGGACAGAGTAGGGTTCTCATTGAGAAGAGTACGTTAAATAAATGTTCGTAGGGATAGTAACAAATATGGAGATGATTTTGCATGGAGATGGTTAACTATATGGTTCGTAGGGACATTAAGGTGTCACAATGAGAAGGGATAATGAAGAGGAGAAGGACACTGAAGTGTAGTGAAGTTTATGTAATAGAGGAAACTGAAGCAATTTATTGTTATACTTTTAATTTTTTAAAAGCTATTACATACTCTTTTTTAAAGAGCGCTGTAAAAGACCTCCATTATTTTTTTACTTTTAAAAGCTATTCAGTCGCTTTTAAAGAGCGCTGCTAAAAGACCTCCTTATTTTATTTTTTTAAAAGCCTATTACAGCGCTTTTTTTTAAAGAGCGTGTTAAAAGAACCTCCCATTATTTTACTTTTAAAAGCCTTATTACAGCATTTTTTTTTTAAAGAGCGCTGTAAAAGACCTCTTTATTTATTTTTTAAAGCCTATTACAACGCTTTTTTTAAAAGAGCGTTGTAAAAGACCTTCTATTTATTTTTAAAAGCCTATACAGCACGTTTTTTTAAAAGAGCGATGTGAAAGCTCTCCTTATTTTACTTTTAAAAGCCTATTACAATGCGCTTTTTTAAAGAGGCGCTCTGTAAAAGACCTCCTATTTTATTTTTTAAAAGCTATAAACAGCGCTTTTTTAAAGAGCGCTGTTAAAAGACCTCTTATTTTACTTTTAAGAAGCCTATTAATCAGCGGCTTTTTATAAAAGCGCTATAAAGAGACCTCCTTATTTATTTTAAAAAGCTATACATGCGCTTTTTTAAGAGAGCGTGGTAAAAGACCCCTTATTTATTTTTTTAAAGTCTATTTTTTACAGACTTTTTAAAGTGCTTGTCCAAAAGCGCTTAAAAGACCTCCTTATTTTTTTAAAACCTTTTTTAACACGCTTTTTCCAAAAAGCGCTCTAATTGGTCCTATAATTATAGTGAATCAAAGTCTTTTATAGCGCTTTTTTACAGCGCTTGTGCCAAAAAGCGTTGTTGTATCCTCCGTTATTTTTACGTTGTTTTTAAATATATACAACTACTCGCTTGTATTTAAATAAGCGCTATAAAGAGCGCGCTATAATAAATGGTCATTTTTGGCGTAGTAACTAGACGATATTAAACCATAAATAAAAAGATGATATAGATTATAGGGTAAGGACAAAGAAAGAATTATAACCTCAAATGTCAAACATTGTACCAAAAATATATTTAAGAAGTCAAGAGTAAAATTATAAACGATAAAAGATATGTTGATCATTAGAATAATCAAGAACTTTCCCAAAACATACGATATTTCCAAGATAAAAGTAGATGGTAAAGATTAAATAAAGGAAAAATATCCTATCTAAGGAACAATTATAAGGGGAACTAGGTGAGTTTGTAAATGGAAACCAATAAAAATACAGAATAAAAATTGATAAAGTGAGATCAATAATATAAGTAATTTGTAAGTATATCGTAATTTAGTTTAGGTATATTTTCATGAATTCATTTTATATTTTGTGTATGTGATCTCAATTGACGTATACTTTTAATCTCATAAAAAAAAGGAAATCGAAAACCTCACAAAAATTTGAATCATAAAAAATAGATAGCAAAAATGGTTTTTGAATTCAAGATCAAGGAATCGAAAGACTAACGAAAATGAAAGAAGATGGAGACAAATGAATTAGGAGATAGGAAAAAATAGAGGAAGAGAGAACAGAAAACAAATTAGTAAAGGCTTAATGGTTGAAAAATTCAAAAAAAATATAACGGTATTATTGTCCAATTTGGGAGTGGTAAATGAATTATCTCATATTATACTATTGTTTACTTTTCATTAAGTCATAATGTTAAGCAGATAATAATATTGTTCAAAACTAGTGTGGTTGAGTTTTTTTCCACAAAAAAGAAAACACTAGTATGGTGAGTAACATCCATATTATCATTTATATCCAAACAAAAGATTAAATAATAAATAAAAATAGATTTTATTCTTCTCATTATATTTTTATTTTGTTCCCTCCGAAACAAGATGAATCAAATTAAAACTAAATAGTATGGATGTCATATCTACAAAATATAGAAGAAACAACAAATACAAACACCATTCTTCCCTCTTCAAATATTAAATAGTTTCTTTGTTTTTTATGGACCGTAAACTTCATTAGAGATTTTCATATTGAAACCAATGGGAGGAATTATCCCAATAAGCAGGATTAACATATTGAAGATTCTTAAAAAAAAAAATTATAAGGTGTACATATTAGACGAAATAGGAACTTCCCTACATCATCCCCATCAATATCCATAATCTTTCTTTTCTAGAAGGATGAGAATTGTTTGGATCCATTAATACACTCAATGACTTTTTGTGATAATATATCATTTATTTGTAGACAAATGATTTTGTTGCATAATTTTTTTACTCAATTGTGTTACATCATTTATTCATTTTTATTTTAATCATCTGAATATATATGATATACTGTAAAATATTTTGGATTTTGTGTTAAGATAATATTGATATCAAATTGACATAATTGATTCATTAGATAATAGCACACCATTAATTAAGAAGTTGTTACAGAGAGAAGAAAAAATCACAATTAAAAATTTGTAACCAACTAAAGTTTATAAAGGCAAACACATAACGTGTAAGACTCTTAATTTTAAATCCTAAATTATACTATTTTAGGGTATTTTGTGTTGAATTTCTTAGTCTTTTATCCTAGTTTTTGGTATTTAGTGAGTTAAATGTCAAAAATATATTTTTGGAAATTGGATTAAAATTATTTATTGGAAATTAATTTATTTATGTTACGAAGAATTTATTACCGGACAATTTTGTTAAAAATATCTCCGGTTGCTGAAAACTTTATCTATCAATTGAGTTGCGATGAGAGTATATATTTTTATCAAAAAAGATTGAGATGTGAGTGAAGTGATGTTGTGTAAGAGTATTTAGATATTTGTTGGTTTAGTTGTAATTATAATATATATATATATATATATATATATATATATATATATATATAATATATATATATATAATATATATATAAGAAGAGGAAAAGGCCGGAAAAAAAAAAAAAGAAACATGTTTCCCTCCCTACTCGTGGATCCTTATTCTTCTTCCTTCCATTTTCTTTTTCCTTCTTATGCGGTCAAAAAGAAACAAGTGAGAAAAAATGAATTTCGCTTCCTTTTTCTTCTTTGATTCGAAAAGAAAGAAAAACGTGTTAGGAGTTTCAAAACCGTCAAACACAAACTCGTAATTACTCTAGATCTAGCTTTATTTTCCGCAAAGAGAAGAGGGAAAGTTGTCAACTCCACCTATGGTGCTATGAACAAACTTTGGAAGCGACATTAATCGCGGTACCGAATCGTGTTAAAGCTAACGTTAAGGTAAGGTTTGCTTCCAAACTTTAGTTTGGCATTTAGGGACTTATTGTGGTTGGGTGGAAAATAAATGTGTGGTTTTCAAATGTAGATTTGGGGAAAATAATTAATGCTTTAGGAGTGAAAGTTTCGAGTTCGGTTTTGGAGATATTGATGAATGTTTGGTGGAATAAAGAATTTCAATTCATTTATTTGTGTTGTTGAGGAATGAAATTTGATGTGTTTTGAAGGTGTGTTTTGTGGAAAATTAGTTTGGCATGAGTTATGTTTGAATTTTGCGGAATTTTGTGGTGATTGATGATGTAAACTTGGTGTGGATTTTGTGGATTTTGAATTGATCAATTTAATGTAAATTGTGATTAAATTTGATGTGTGGGTGAAAAATAAATATTGAGTATGCTCTGGTAAATCGTGTTGACCCATGATAGGTGGGCACCTCGATAAATAGTACTGTTGCCTTGTGATAAGCGGTACATTTACGATTTACATATTTAGTAATCGTGCTGACCCTGATACGTGGCACCTCGTAATTTAGTATATTGGCCTGTGATAGACGGTACAATTATGATTACCGCCCCTTCGAGAGGGTTTGGTTGGAATTCGAGTCCATGCATTTTGGCATATACGCATTGCATTTAGGGTGCGTGGCACGCGAGTCGGTTTGATTTAATGTTATGATTGCGTGTGTATACTCAGTTGTGTTGTGATTGTGCCTTAATTGTTAAGTCTGATTGTTTTGGATTTGTTGTAAGTGTTGATTAATTGCGAAACCTTTTCGAAACGTTTCAAAACTAATTTCTACACTTTTTCTGATGTGTATTCGAATATAAGAAGGTTTTAGTCGAATACATATGTTCCTTGGGGTTCTGGAGCTTTTGGTTATAGATTATAGGTCAACCTGTAGGTTGGGAGTTATTATGTGATCATGCATCGGGGTAATTTGTCTGAGCTGTCAGATCAGGGGTAGTTATTATGTGTTGATATAGTCGAAAGTTAATTTTGGAATTGTTCTAAAGGGTGTTGAGATTTCTTCTAGATGTTGGTATGGAAGAAAAATGTATCCAAGAAGGGATGACGCTGCAAGAGGTAACATCAATGGGGATGATCAAATGGTTGAAGCTAGGAATAACATGGTTGCTTCTGTTGCTGCACAAACTGTTGCAAAGACTCTACGAGATCTGGTCAAGAGGGAAAAAGAGATATTTTCTACTAAGTCAAGAGGATTGTAAGATTTTCTTCATTACCATCCTCCAAAGTTCAAGGGTGATGAGAACTCAGAAAATGTTGATCAGTGGAATCAAGAAGTGGAAAAGATCTTCGAAAAGACGAATTGTCTGGCAGGCTTGAAGCGAATCATGACGGCATGGGATTTATCAAGTGGTTCCAAAGACATAGAGGCTATGTTGTTGGTGGTAGCTCAAAGATGATGGGTATGGATGGATTAAAGTTATACTAATAGGTGATTTCAAGTAAAGATCTAAGTGGAGGACTTTTGTTAAGAAAAGTATTAGATGTTTTCCTAGTAGATCTCAAGATGAGACTGGATGAAGTTTGATAATTGTCAAAGAGATGTGAACATCATGGAATTGTTGAGAAGACAAGGATTCCATTTGGAATAGCATTTGGTGCTTAGGTGTCAAAGAAAGAGACTTGTGTTGAAGTTAAGGGGCGCTGCGCGTTAGGGGTAAATACAAACTTGGTTAGATAAAGTACACTTTGAGGAATTGTCGATACCTTGAGGGGTAAAGTCGAGCATTCGAGTTAAACTAGATTCGTAACTCAGATTATTAAGTGTGAATCTCATGACAAGTACAGGAGTGAGAACATATATTTTGTTGATAAGTGACAAATCTCTTTGTGGTTTAGAAGATAGTAAGTATGGATAGTGATTTTGGATGAAATTATAGATGTACAAGTTTGAATTTTGAGTGATGTTCAGAAAAACATAAGGAGTTAAAACTTGATGTATTGAACTGCATGTTACTATTAAGTGGAATTTGAAGTATCGAGTACGAGAGTACTTCGAGATTGTCGTAATGTAAGTTTTGAGAGTCTATTAAAGGATGAAAATTACTAGGAGAATGTTAATATTTTGATAGATCGGAGGGATTATTCGAGATTTGATTTGGGACACTAAGATGGTTGATTTTTAAGTTGATGATTTAAAATCCACAAGGTTGGATGTAGGACCAAGTAATGCCTAAAAATTTCATAATCAAGGAAGTTGATGTAGGCAAGTAATAAATAGTTCATGTTAAGAATCGAAGTGTATGAAGATTTACTAAAAACGATGTGCTATTATTATAAAAGTTTTCATTAGTGAGATTACTAAGATGATTAGAGTCAATAATGAATAAGACCTTGTATTGTATCTTAAGATGAAATGAATGAAATTTGACGGTGTGATGAGTATTTGGAGATTTTCAGGATCAAATTTTAGAATTTTATTCAATGATAGAAAGTGAAAAAGAAGAAATGTAACGAATGATTTATGGTTTAGTTGTTGGTTTTGGGAAGTCAAGCGTTAAGAATTAAAATGAGTGTTTTAGTAACTAGATGGACGATGAAAGGTATGTGGGTCTTTGAGATATTTTACTGCAAAGTTATGAGGATGAAGCTTATAGACAATTATTTCTTAGGAAATGCTTTTGGGGAACGCTTGAGAAATAGTTCTTTAGGACGTTCGCTTGTTAGGATTCTTTCAGTTTGTATCTCGGTGAAGGTTGAGAAGAAATAAGAATCCAACGAGTGAACCAAATTTTGGAAAATGTGCCAAGAAAACTTGTTGGAGCAGCACAAAGAGATGTAGCTGATGACAATTGAAGATTCATGAAAGGAATTATCTCACCTATAATTCAGACATTGCTATTATAAGGATATGCCAATGATACAAAGGCACTACTTAAGTACATGTCATGGGGGTTTTTATTGAGTTCGTCAATTAAAGTAGTTAAATGTTTGTTGGTAGGAAAGAATTGAGCATGAAATGGAAAATTTTGGTGGGAGTTAGTAAAGCTTGATTTATTGAAATCACTACAATGAAGAAAGACGGAGTATGATGACAGATGAGCTAAGCAAATAAAAGACTCTAGATGTTGACCAGGGACGGTTGAATGACGGTAGAGGTGAAAAGTGTTTGAGATATATTTTAGATGTAGAATATTTCGTGAGAAGCGTGAAAATTAGGAGGAATTAAGATTTTGTTTGAATTGTTGAAGGAATTCTTAATGACCAGTATGACAAGCTTCTTCGAAGGAAGAAAAGTTTAATAGTAAAAGGAAAGACAAAAGAAAATCCAGTTAGGTTGGATGAAATTTTGGGATATGACGCACAATGGTGTGTCAATTGTGGTTGTCAAAGAAGAGAACAATTTTTGGAAAAAGACGATATAACGAGTAAGCTAGTAAGTGATTTTAGAAATAATGAAGAGATAATCACATACGCAAATAAAGGATGCGGGAAATTGAGAAGTAACAGAATATAAAGGGTAAGTAGATTGTGTAACATTTATTTATTGAATTGCATAGAATTGCGAAGTATTAGAAATTTGTGTGTGAAAGCGTGAAATTAAGGTTTAGGCATGGAGACAAAGAGACCTTTAATATGGATTAAAATTCAATGATTTTGTTGGAACGTTGACTTCTTGAAGAGTACTAAACTGAATAGAATTGTGTGTCCTAAGTAGTCACTAGCACGTCCGTTTGGCGCCATGTTAGAGTTCGTACAAATATATTTGAGGATCTTGGATCCAGACACAAGCACATGGATAGATAGAAAGTTATTAATTTAAAAGTATATTAAAAATATAGGTTATAAGCATTACTTCCTCCGGATAAATGTCAAAACCACTGACGGTTTCGACGTAGTGTGTATTTATAATTGACTTAACGAGAGCGCGAAATCGAGGTTTGGTGACAATGGGAAATTTTGGAGTTCTCATGGCTGTATGTTGGAATGTTGATAATCCGTGCTTAGTCAACAGTGTTCTGCGTGTCATATCTCGATTAGATTGTGTACTGAAAGAGATGTTCGTACGATGATGTAGAATGAGGCTAAATTGAATCAAATCTAGGCGATTGCAACCTTGTCGCAGGACTACTGTTAACCCAAGTAAGGGAAAGACATGAGTGATATGAGAACATGTGGAATTGACCGCTTGTGCATTATCCATAACCCAGGTAATCACATTTGGTGATATGCAGTTCGTTATACTATTAATAAGCAATACTCATGTTGGATTAAATATTGACAGAATTGAGGAACTTACGTCAAGTCTTAATACCAACTTGTTGATAGTAGATGACGTCATGGTTGATTGGATTTTGATCTAATACAGTACCAAGTCTCAGGTATGTGTGGTTGTGATTCAGCATCCTATGAATTTAATTATTTTCCACACTTTCATCAGAGTAGGCCGGTGAAACATGAATTCTGTGACTTGTATGTTGAATTTGAGTACAAACCTAGTGTGGATTGCTACTCGTACTTTAAGTTTCAAGGACGAAACTTCTTTTTGGAGGGTAGTAATGTAAGACCCTTAATTTTAAATCCTAAATTATACTATTTTAAGTTATTTTGTGTTGAATTTCTTAGACTTTTAGCTCAGTTTTTGGTATTTAGTGAGTTAAATGCCAAAAATATATTTTTGGAAATCGAATTAAAATTATTTTTCGGAAAATAATTTATTAATGTTACGAATAATTTAATACCAGATTTTTAAAAAAAAAATATCTCCGATTGCTGAAAACTTTATCTATCAATTGAGTTGCAACGAGAATATATATTTTTAATGAGAGAGAGCGCGCGGGCGCTGTGCTTTCTTCCTTCTTCCTTCCATTTTCTTTTTCCTTCTTTTTCTTTAAGAAAAGAAACCCAAGGCTTAGTGGGTGAGAAAGAACGAATTTCCAGCTTCCTTCTTCTTCTTTGATTCGAAAACGATAAAAACGGGAGGAACCTGATCAAAACTACAAATCCTTAGTATCAGACAAAACAATGACATTTCGCAAAGTGAAGAAGGGAAATGGGTCTCACTCACACAGGTGTACTCAATACAACTACCTGTAAGCGACATCTTGGTGCGAGATTTTATCGCAAGAAGCGATGAAGTCTAAGGTCATCAAAGCACACACGTTAATCAAAGGTTAAGGGCGACTTTTAGGTTGCATTTAGCTTATTGTGGTGGGTGAAAATAGATGTAGGTTTTGAATGGTATGAATGAAGAAAAGTGAATTAAATGTTTTTAGGTGAAGGTGGAGTTATTTTGGAGATATTGATGAGTGTTTGTGGAAAAGAATTCATTCATTTACGTGTGTTTTGAAGAAATGAAAATTTGATGTTTTGAGGTGTGTTTGTGAAAATTAGTTTAGCATGATTAGTTTGAATTTTGTGAAATTTGTGGTGATGATGGATTAAACTTGGGTGTGGATTTGTGGATTTTGAATTGATCAGTTTAATGTAAATTGTGATTAAATTGATGTGTGGGGTGGAAAATAGAATATTTTGAGTATGGGCTCTGTGGTTGGAATTGAAAATCAGTTAGTGTTAAATGAGTATTAAAAAGTGAATCTCTTATATTCTACCATTTAATTAATGATTCTTGTGGTATAAAGTCAGAGGTATGCTCATGCAATTATAGTAATGGCACGGATGGCCATGATGATAGTGGTACGGATGGGCACGAGATGGTTCCATGTGATTTGTGGATATCTTATCCTTGCGGGGATTATCGCGTCGTGTAAGGTCTGTGATAGACTGCACATTTTTGGTAAATCGTGCTGACCCGTGATAGGTGGCACCTCGATAAATAGTACTATTGGCCTGTGATAAGAGGTACATTTACGATTTACATATTTAGTAAGTCGTGTTGACCCGTGATAGGTGGCACCTCGGTAATTTAGTACTATTGGCCTGTGATAGGCGATACAATTATGATTTACGCCCCTTCGAGGAGGGTTTGGTTTGGAATTCCGAGTCCATGCATTTTGACATATACGCATTGCATTTAGGGTGTGTGGCACGCGAGTCAGGTTTGATTTAATGTTATGATTGCTTGTGTATACTCAGTTGTTGTTGTGATTGTGCCTTAATTGCTAAGTTTGATTATTTTGGATTTTTTGTAAGTGTTGATTAATTGCGAAACCTTTTTGAAACGTTTCAAAACTAATTTCTGCATTTTTTCTGATGTGTATTCGAATATAAGAAGGTTTTAGTCGAATACATATGTTCAAATTTGGCTACTGACTTCTGAATTCGCACTTGTATTCGGCTACAACGATGCTATAGTCGAATACAGTGGTGCTATTTTTGCTGTTGTCATCTTGTCTCGTAGTCGACTACATCCTGTCTCGTAGTCGACTACAAATGTGTTGTTTTTGCTACTGACTTATGAAATAGCATTGTATTCGAACAAAAGGATGTTGTATTCGAATACAATAGTGCAGTTTTGTTAAAAACTCCATTTTTCAACTTTGATTATGCTTGTCTAGCATATGAAAACCCTTGCAAGGTGCATGCTAAGTTGAAAGGTTATTTTGTGCATTTGAAACTTAAAGTCTATGTGTTATTTGTTAATTTCGATTGGTGACCCTTTACAATTATTGTCGAAATTTGGGCTTTGCCTCAGATGAGAATCAGGATCGTCCTTCCAGTTAGTACCCTGGAAATGGGAAGGTAGTTGGACATACCTGACCGGGGCTGTGTTAGGAGGATATTTGTCGGAGTGTAGGAGACACCAGGTGTATAGCTTTTGTAGTATGATCAATAAGGATGGTATATAGGTTAGCGGCTTTCTTGGAAGTGTATCTACTTTATTGGAAGACTATACATAACTCATATTGTAGCTGACTTTATTGTTGATGGGTCATGTACAACTTTTATGTGAGTGGGAAGTTAAGAATTCTTGGGCTATGCTTTGTACGAGTGTCGCCGAGATCCCCAGGGGTATGATCGTAGTAGATAGGTCCAATAGGCTGTGTTTTTTCTGTTTAAATACTTGAATTTGTATCAAAAAATTATAGTTGCTTATAATTATTTGTTAGACTTTGGTCGTATGTTACAGACTTAAATATTTATCAAAGTATTTATCTTATTCTAAATTTGATTTTTGTTGTTTGAAAAAAACTGTTGATATAATGTAATTGAGAAGTTATAAGAAAAAAGTCTAAATGATCATATATAAGGGATAAGATCTACAAAATATTCTATATATATTCAATTCGGTATATAAAATTATAAAATGTTTTAATTTAATATTAAAATAAATTAAATTTTTGAAATTAAATAATTTCTTAATATAATATCAAATATTTCCATGTATGGATGATATATATTTGAGTGTTCTTGTCTACTTAATTGAAATTCTGATATTACTTGAAAGTGGACTTAATTGATCCCTTATTATGTGATTGATGAGACTGGACTGTATATTGTGAGTTGTGTAAATCAAATATTGGGATTTTATGTGATTGACTGATATAATTATATATAATGATGAATATTGTGAAGTCAAACTAAAACTTATCAAGTTGTGATGATCGAGTAAGTCTGAGATATGTGTTGTAGATTTTGGAGTTAGGATTATTTTGTCATCATATAGGGAGGGTATGATAAACCTAGTGATTCAGGGAAGTACAACTGAATGAGCCTGATCATGGATGGCTACAGTCGAACTGTAAGGTAAGACTGATAGACCTTGAGGGTATCTCTAGTGGGAAATTCCTAAGTGGATTAGTGGGTAATTCCCTATGGTCGGGAGCTACCGTGCAACACAAGAGTACCCTGACCGTCGCGTATATGTGTCTCGAGTTGAGTTGAGGGGATCTATGAGGACTTGGCCATCATGGAATTGCTGTCACGTCTATCATGATAGTATCAGGCTCCGGTAACAAGTACTTCAGAGTAGGAATCGAGTACCAAATGATGAAGTATGAGTATAGGAACATGCATTAACATTTCGTTCTTGTAATGTTTTATGTGATTGAATTAGATGTAACTTCGATATTATGTCTTGATGTTCTTCTTTTAGTGTGTTGTTTGACTAATGCTGTGTTCTCTCGTGATTTGTATATGTTAGCATATCTTGAAACTGCACCCCTTGTGGTTTGTGTTTGCGTTGCATAGACGCAGACAAGTTGGAAGCTGCAGGTGATAATAGTACCATCAGAGTGGCGAAAGCCATCTGTCTTGAAAGACTTTTTATTATATATATATATTTATGTTAACGCTTGTTAGTTTGGAATCAGCACTCTGATAAGTGACATCGGGTTGAGACTAATTATATTAATCATTAAACTTACGTATGTGTGCTTCAAAAGGATGATATATGACTATTGTTATGAATGATGTTAGCACCATGACTTGAGAACTTGGATATGGAATGTTCATTATTCGTGATACTGATTACCGTTAAAATAAATATTGGAAAGTTTATTTATTTATAATTATTGTAAGACTTCATTATTTATAAAATAAATTAAATTAAAAGTTAATATTAATTTAGGTTTTTAGGGTTCACACAATTCTCCCTCTACAAACGTCTTTCTCCATTACAACTTTGAAATGAAGAACTAATAGTGTACAAACCTGATTCAAATATCAACCTGTCTCAACGGTTCGAGTTGCGCATTGATGTTTTTCTAAGACTGATTAGAAATCTGGAATAGTGTTACTCTCTCTGTTTTCTCTCTTTGGTGGTATTTTTCTTTCATAAAATATCTCTGTCTATTTTTCAATCATAATAAGACCCTCTCACTTTAATAAAGGAATCACATGAGCTAGCAAATTTTGGGACTTTTCTCACCTAGGAAGGAGCCCAATACCAACAAGTATCAAGTAAAATTTATTGTGAGGTAGCTTAATACTTATTTACATTCGATTATGTTGTCTGTTATGACACACTTACTTACTTTAAGATTATAGAAAGGTGGCTGGAAGCACATGGTCAACTGATTTGATCTAAGTGTTCAATGCTAGTAAGCTAATTGACTATGAATTGTCAATATATTCGCTACTTGTGATGATTGGAAGAATAAAATATGGAAGCCGCCAAATCTATTTGAAAAGATTACAAATATTTTGTTTGTTGTAGTCTTATTTATTGTTTATGTCGTGAGACAATTAAATACATCTATTTAAACTTTGTATTGTATTTTGTGTAGAGAGATTTCATAGAAAGACATAAAAAAACATATACTTAGGGTGCTGAAAAATTGCATAGATTTTTTTCAAACTCTCTTTACAAAAATATTTAAAGATGACGGCAAAAATTTAATGGTTGTGTGAAGCTTTATGAAAACAAGATTTCATTGATACGAATGACAACTTTGTAAAAATAAAGAAAAACGAGCTTTTGAAGTTAGATTAATTTTTACATAATGTCTTTTCATAATATAAGTTAATATGACGATAATATTATTATACAAATACATAGCAATACAAAATGGAGAGGAGTTCAAGATCTCTTATTATATCATTACAAAACCGTAACGTATGAGATATATGCACCTTTGAGCAAACATAGTAACAATATAGATCTACCTTATGATTATTTGTTAATATATTAAGACAAAAGAGACGGATATAACCAAAACTCTTTGGCCTCATATATTGGGAAGTTGCATGTGAAAATAAGGATAGGAATATTGATAACGAAGGTGTTCGCAAGAGAAGTGAAAATGTGCAATATATAATAACTATAACAGCCCTAAATTATGATAAACTATATATTAATAAATAGATTTTAAATAATTATTTTATGTTAAAATTATTAAAAATATGTTAATGTAGCTTGTGATTATTTCTGTTTATGATGTGCAGTTATATATATAGAAAAGCGAATATAAATAAAATATATATTTTATTTTTTAATATATTTTAAAAATTTATAGATTTACGTATTACGCACACCAAATATCATTCTTTTTATGTGTTTGACTATTATTAAATGTGTACTTAATTTTATTTATTTAATTCTAAATATACTTTATTTTAATTATTTACTTTATAAATAATTATCTTGAAATAGTGGTAATATTGTGTTTGATTTTCTTTATTTTGATATACTTATTATGATATTGGGATTATATATATATTTAGTATGATTTAGTATTTAATATAAAGTGTTGATTTTATACTTGTCTATTTTATAATTTTTAATATTCTCTAATTATGATAGTATTTTAATGTGAGTATTAAAAAAAAAGTATCATTAGGGTGATTATTTTGAATATGAAGGTTTTGATTATTAATATATTTTAAACGATTTATTACTTTATTTCATAAAATATTAGTTTGGAATATTAGCAATATTTAGTAAATAAATTATGTTAAAACATTAGTTTTATTAATTATTGGTTTTATTTAAAAATAAATAAAGGGACCAATGAGTTTTAACCATGTGTGAACCCTAATTGTTAATAAAATAAAACAAAAACAAAAAAAAAGGAGAATTGGACGAGCAACTTTGAAACCAAAGTGGAAACACAACAACTACCTATCGTTTGGCACCGGTGATCAATAACTGTCTAGAAAACTTTCTCTATTTTAGCCCAAATTTGAGTATGTTATTTCATTCATTTAACTAGTCCATTAAACATAATTTTCCATAATTTTAACAACCCCAATTTCTCTCTAAAATACCCGACTTCTCCGTTTGTAGAATTTGTTATTTTGCACCGTTCTCCTTCATCGTAATTCCGATTTGAGTGAAACCAACGCCAAAACAACCGTGTGAAAAGTGGGTATATTATCCACTAATTGATTTTCTGATTTATGGTAATTTTCCTGACCGAATATTCAAATTAGTTTTTAGATATCTTCATGATTTTAGTTTTTAACGTTTACCCATAAATCGTGCGAGTTAGATCGGTTGCGAACAAAGATTCAAGAACAAAGGCGTTGCTCGTGAAACCGATATTCGTGTGTGAAAGCGTCGACATAAGAGAAGGGGTGAAGAGCGCTTTGAATTCATGGTAATATATATTGTAGAGATGAAGGAAAACTGTATTTCCCACCATTCTTCAGAGCTCGCTATGTATGACAGTAAGCCTTTGAAGAATAAATAATTATGGTAATAATATGAAATGTGAGATTAACATATAGAATAGAAAATATTTGCAGGGTGTTGATTGACTTTATTTATTTGAAGTGTGATTGTGTATTCGGATGGGGAAATCCTAGTGACTTGGAGTAGCCTCCAAATGCGGGAGCTAAACCACGCAACACATGTTTACCTCGTACTGTCACTATATATGTGTCTTCGTTGAGTTGATGGGATCTATAAGGACAGTGCCATTAAATTGTCCGTCTACTGGATGGTGGCATGTACAAGCCTCCTAACCAAGTACTCAGAAGTTAGAATGGTACACATGTGAATAAGAGCTAAGCTCATGCATAACTTGCATTTTCTTGTGATGTTGTCGTGATTAATATGTATTATGTGTGATAATAATTTAATCGATGATTTGATGTACAGTGAAGTGTAGGATGTTCTTGATTTTGACTATATAATGTGATTTCTGAAGATGTTGTGTCAACGATACGGGTTTATTGATGATAATTGTGTGTCCTCTTATTTATATATAACTATCAACATGATTCAAAATCTCACCACCTTCGTTGTTTGTGTTTGACTGCTTGCCTGCGTTTGTGAAATCGCATTATTACAGGTTTATGAGTCGAAGTTCAATTTGGGAGAAACCTCCGCTCTGATAGGTGATCACGGGGATTAAGAGTTGTAATGTGTATTTTACTTATGTTATTACAAATGACTATTTATATGAAAACTTAGTACGAGTAAGTCTTGGGAATTAAATCAAGAAATTCTAGTTAAATCAAGTTCATTGATATTGAACTATTTTAATTGAGGAACAAAGTTGAATTGTTACATGTGTATTTAGAGAAACGTGATATCCTAAATTAGATATTAAAGTTGTTATTCTCATTAACCGATTTTCTTTATCAGCTGCAAGTTTTCTTCAAATAATTTAGTATATATTATTATAAATGTTATTTTGGGGTTTAGGGTGTCATAATAACACTAGTTATATTTGTTAATTGTGAAATAGTTCATGATAAACTTATCTTCTTCATATTGATTTATGTTAATTAGGAGATTTTATCTCAAAGAGAGATACAACACACCACAAGTTGTAGGAATATACTTAGTAAAATATTAAATGTTCCTGAGTATTTTGGTCATGTGAGGGGTAAGGGGTTTGAGTCATTCCAGAAGACTGATTATCAATTGTGAAACCTTAAACGCCCAAAAATATATATATAATAATTTGTCATATTCTATAACATTTGCAGCGGCTAAATAAATAATATGTTTCCAAGAAAAGTTAAACTTTAATTTTCAATTAGGATATACGTCTCAAAATCAAAAGGAACCACTTAACTTCTATCATAGTGCACATCTCAAATAGCTGAATTAATATAATTACTTGTAATTTAAAACCTACAGACTATATGGTTTTTCATACATACAACCGTTTCCAAAATAATAAGTAAAAACTATAAATTACAACCCTTATCTCAGTATCACCTATCAGAGCGGGGTTACTCAAACTTGAACTCGAATATTAACCTAAATACACACTGCGATTTCGCAAACGCAGGTCAATGCCACAAACACTAACAACGTGAGGTGAGTTCGAATCATGTTAATAGTTATAATATAAGTAAGAAGGAACAGCAACAATTCATAATAGACCGTATCATAATCACATTACGTATATCAAAATATTTAAAGTAACTGTATCATATTATAACATCAATTCACTCAAGTAAGATGATCATCTATTATAATATGCATCCAAATCATCTAAGAGTAATTATTATTACTTTTGAAACACATCAATCACCACGAATACAATTCAGCAACGCGATTGTAATGTTATGCATGAGCTTAAGACTCTTTACGCACAATGTTGGTACCATTCTAACTCTGAAGTTACTGGTTAGGAGCTTGATACATGCACCATCCGGTCGGAACGGACAATTCAAATGGCCCCAGCCTCATAGACCCTCAAAGCTCAACCGAGACACATATAACTGACAGTCGAGGAAACGGTGTGCGTGGTAGCTCCCGACATTTAGTGCTACCTCCAGTCACCTAGAATTCCCACCCGAATACCTCCAAGGTCTAACAATCTTGCCTTAAGGCTCGACAGTAGACCGCCCACGATCAGGCTCATTCAGTTGTTAACTCCCCAATCACTAGGCTTGGTCAGGCCCTACTATATTATGACAAAATAATCTCCACCTTCACAAATTCACAATATTTATGTCTCCCTCGTTGGTATAAGTACTCCATTAATACCGTCATCTCAAGACACAAATTGAATCACAAATCTCATCACAATTTATTAACATCACTATAATTTAATCACACACATCATAATCACACATAACTCATAACACAATTTATAGAATCACTATCACAATCATACAACAACACATATATTCATCACAAATTTATCACTCACCATTATTAACGTCATACATTGATCATCATACTATCATCATACATTATCACCAACACATCTATTTTTTATTATAACATCATTTAACTCATCTAATCAAGACATATGCATAAAATAATTCAACAACGAATACACCACACCACACATTTAAGAAATTAAATCAAATATCACATAATATCAAGTGCCCACACATTTACGAAATTAAATCAAATATTCACAATAATATCAAATGCCACCACATTCAAACAAATTAAATCAATCAACACCCTAAAAATATTGTTCATTATTTTAATCTCACGTTTCCATATTTTCACATTAATAATTTACCCTCAAAGGCTACTGCCTACGTAGCGAGCCCAGATGAACTTGGGAAATAGGTTTCCTAGTCATCTCACAATATATTACACTCATGAATTTCAAATGCTCTCTCACCTTAACCTTATTTTTGACGCTTTCACACAGGAATATGACATGAGCAATACATCCTTGTCCTTTGACTCTTTGTCCTTCAATCATCTAAACCGACAATTTATGGGTAAACGTCAAAAATAGACTTGTGAGAAGACACTTAAAAAATTAAATTCCCAAAAGCGGTCAAGTAAACTTTACATAAATTAGAAAAACAATCAGTGGATAATATTAACCACTTTTCACACTCATTTGGCTGGTTTCACTCAAATCGGACTTACGGTTGAAGGAGAACGGTTAAAACTGAGTAATTTAACAAGCGGAGAAGTCGGATTTTAGAGAGAAATTGGATGGTAAATTTAGAGGAAGTATGTTGACTACTAAATGAATAAAAACGAATTTTGACGAGAACGAGAAACTTTTCATGAACATATTATCGATCGTCGGTGTAACTATAGGTTGTTGTTTGTTTCTCTGGTTTACGGCTGCGCAGCTCTTTCTTACTTTGTTATTTCTTATTTTATTAACGTAATTAGGGGTTAATATAAATGGATCAAGCCCATTTGTCCCTTATTTAATATATGTTTTACTAATTTATTTTTATTTTTTCTAAAACAAAATTAATTGTTACTTAGGCCTCAGTTTTTTAATACATTCCAACATCATTAAATTTACAAAACATTACTAATATTTATAATAATATATGCTAAATTAAGAGGCAATTAAAATAATTCATATAAAAAAAATTACTAATAATTAAAACTCTCACATTCAAAATAATATCTACAATTATACTTATTTCTCAAAATACTCACATTATAATAATACCATCATATTAGAAAATAGTCAAAATTATAAAATAAATATTACACCAACACTTTATATTAATTTCTAAATCATAATAAATATATACAAAATCACAATGTCATAAAAAAGTATATAAAAATAAAAGAAATCAAACACAATATCAATTCTATCTCAAGATATTATTTGTAAAAAAAAATAACTAAAAATAGAAAGTAGTTATAAATAATTGAAATATAACTACGTTCATACTTAATATCAGTCAAACACATAAATATTACATTAATTCGGTACATGTATATTCACGTAAAATTGCATAAAATCTTTTTCTTTAAACTATATATTACACTAAAATACTATTATTTTTCAAAACAAATAGATCAAAGAGTAAAATATAATATTTATTATTTTATCGCTCACGTAATTCATGTTTATAAAACTAGTACA
>PGTU02009626.1:0-33976 GCA_002896215.2 Cicer echinospermum
CAAAAAACCGTTTTCTTCGTTTCTCGAATCAAAGAGAAGAGTGAGTTCGCGGAAAACCTGATCTAACTCTCACCCAAGTTGGGGTTACTAGTTTTGAAGAAAAGAAGCGACGAAAATGAAAATGGAAGAAAGGAGGGAAATTTGGTTTCACGGGTGAAACAGAGAGGAAGACGATGGAATTTCAATTTTCCTTCCTTTCTTTTTCTTTCTTCTTTTCCTTTCTTCTTTTTCCTTCCTTCCTTTTATACTATTTTGTTTTCCTTTTCCTTCCTTCTAGTTTTCCTTTCTTTTTCCTCCAACCAAAACATATAGAGATATAATAAATATAACTTAACAAATATACTCAAAATCTAGAGTATTTGTTAAATTACCGTTTCACCCGAACGCATTAAATTCTCCGTAAAGGATTCAACGCAGTTAAATTCAATTTATTTATCGACGAGAAATTTAATTGGCATCAAAATATCTTTTTGATTATAAAACTCCAAAATATTATCCGAGCCAAAATCCAAAATACACCAAAATACATAAATGGTATAAAATTACGGGTCTTACAGTAGTGCTCTGTCAGTTTTGACCAAAACCAATATATATGAATAAAAACATTCTAGCCTTTGAACACTTTATGAAATTGTTTGACTGGGCATTTTTCTATGTTCTTGATCAGATTTCTTTTGTGTTTAATGATCCTTTATACCTCAGATATATTTGTTGATGATATTGCTTTGATCTGGAGATTTGGTTCTGCCAAAACAACTTGGAGAATGATGACAGTCTGTTGGAGAATGATGTTGAAAATTCTGCAGATTGATGATCATTCTGGGGACTGGTTTGAATATTCTAGAGACTGGTCTGATCATTCTGGAGATAGATGATCATTCTAGAGACTGATGAGAACTTTCTGCATAATGATGATATCATTCTGGAGATTGATGTTTAACATGTTAGAGAATGATGTTAGCATGCTAGAGATTAATGTTAACATGCTGGAGAATGATGTTAGCATGCAAGAGACTAATGTTAACATGCTGGAGAATGATGTTAGCATGATGGAGATTAATGTTAAAATGCTGAGAGAATGATCAGAATGCTGTCAATATTGTTCTTCGTTCTTGACAGTCATGCTCGAGAAGGTTCAGATTTGTTTGGTCTGGTTAATTCGTGATGTTCTCTCTTTGTGATTCAACTAGTTTCTTTGAATCTGATATCTCGGTTTGTTCCTTGCCAAATGCTGATGATATTGATGTAAAATCCAGAGGTTAAAACTTCTTTTAACTAGTGGAGATTGATTGATTTTGGAGTTGTGATGATCATTCTTGAAACTGAAGAACATTCTCTGTTTTCTAGACTTTGTTAAAAATATTCTCTTTTCTTGTCTGTTCAGTTTCTTGCCTTTTTATACTTATTTCTTTGCTTTGTTTAAATCCTATCTTTAAATTAATACACTCAAAAGCATAAGTTAAATTAACATAACATTTAGAATCATAATTAACATTTTTAATTAACTTTTTGTTTGTTTTCATCAAAAAGATTAAATTGAGATTTTGTCTCAACATGTTGAAATTTAAAAGTTTGTATGATATATGAAGAAAGTTTATGTTTTTATATGGTATCTATTGAAAGTTTGAATGTTTATGATAAATGTGAGAAACTTTGAATTTTATGTGGTATGTGATGAAAGCTTGAATTTTATGTGGTATGTACGATATGAATGTTTTGATTTTTATGATTACTTAAAATATATTATGTTCAAAATATGTGTGGTGATCTTGGTGATTTTTTAATAAGATGATTTTGTATAAGTGATTTTTAGAAGCATATGACATGATGTTAGGGGGCTATGTAGAAATATTTTATTTTGAAAATACATCATGTCATGACATATGCATCTTTGAAGCATTTTTTTTTCACCATTGATTTGGATAATTTTTCTATGTAGAAGTTGTCTTAGTCACAAATATTATTTCTAGATCATGTAGTTTTTAGGAGCATACATAAGTTGTTTGAATTTTATTATATAAATTAAACTACTTTATTTTGTTTTTTATTTTATTTTAATCGAGAAGTTGTTACATTGTTTATTTTATGGAATTTTTCATATGTTTAACTTTGGTTTAATATGAATGATAGAAAAAATTGATCCTTATAACAACTTTATAGGTACAAATGACTTCAAAAAAATTTAAAAATAATCTATGTGATATGTGTGGATGTGCAGCTAAACATAGGGATGGAAGTGTTGAAGTAACAATTTACAAGAAATGGGGGGAGAGAACGTTCTGGGTTAGTTAAAAATGGAAAACGTTCTTGGTTCAGAAACCAGAAAACAGAGAACATTTTGGGTTAGTTAAAAATGACAATTTCAGCTTATCTATTTAACTCAATAATTGAAAGACTAAAAGTAAAGAGATAAAGGGAGAGATGTAACACATATATATCATGGTTAAAGCAATGTGAGTTACGTCCACAACTCACAAACGTGAGATTTTCCACTAAGTGTTCAAAGCAAGAATGTTCTTGGTTTTCACATAAGTTTTGCAGATCAATCTTGATCTTGTTACAACTTACTACCTTTCAACTTAGAAAGGATTTCCATAGATCTACCTTTCAATCTTTAGAAAGGATTTAAACACAACCTTTCACACACATAAAAGGATTTTTACAAAAGCTTCTCAAGTTATTTTAACATAATAGTCATAAGTGTACAAAGTAGTGATTTCAAGTATATCAGAATTCGTTTGTGCTCAAATATTGTTTGACAATGGATTCTGATCTTGCAACTGAACAATGATTGAAACTGCAACCCAATTGAGAACTGAACTGAAAGATGTTTTTAACAATCTCAAGGAATTTCGAATGTGATTTCAAAATGAAGTATTGCTTGTTTTCTTAAGTTCTTATCTTCCGTTTATCTTGATGTCCCTTTTATAGGTTTCAAGAGAGCTTATGACAACTCATGTGACCGTTGGGAGTTGTCTAACTGTCATATGACAATGAGTGGATAAGATCAATCATAAAGCAAGAATGTTCTTGGATTTGGGCAGCCTTGCTTTTGAAAATCAAGAACGTTCTTCATTCTTGCTTTTGTGACAACTGAGTTTTGATTTAATCCTGACATATGTGTGAAGTGTTTACTCATGTTTTGCAACACATGTACAGATTCAAAGATTTGCATTATCGTTCTGTCCAAACTTGTCAATATTTATGTTTCTTGCTTTGCTTTAACTTTGGAGAATTATTATTTCTAAATGACAAGTGAATTATAGTCTTTGCCTTGCATCTTTGAATGAACTTCATACTTAAATATATTCTTGCATATGTTGGAGAACATACTAAAACAAAATCTGCAAGTTCTGAACTTGATCTGATTACTTATTGAAATTCTGGAACTTGTGGAGAACGTTCTGCATTTTCCTCAAGAACGTTCTTGGTTTTTCTGACTTGATTTTGTTTCTTCTTTATAATGATCTGTTTTGATTTTCTTGATACCTATCTTGATTAACACACTCAAGCAAACATATCAAATACCAATATGCACATAATCATAATTATAATCTTAATTACCATTCGTTTATCATCAAAACATTTATTTGAGATTTTGTCTCAACAATCTCTCCCTTTTTGATGATGACAAACGTGTTACTTGAGATTTTACTTTTGATTCTTTTAATGATCATATAGAGCGTTTTAAGATAAAAGCTCCCTCTCAATATGCGCTATCCGTTTTGAACCAATATATTATAGGTAATAATCACAAGTTCATACTCAATGGCTGAAAGATAATTTTAATTAACAAAGGATGGTAGTCATAAATTCATTCATAATAGCATTGATTTAAAATCATAATCATCAGTTCGTACATAGCAACAAAATATTACATACATAGTTTATACAAAAAAGATCTTCTAAGATAGCGGATGATTAAAAAACTAAATTAAGCTAAATTAAACTAAATTAAACTTCTCCCCCTTTGTCATGGAAAAAAGGGAACAAGAGCAGCAACAGATCTATAATGATAATGATGGAAAAGAACCCTCCGAGGATGATGAGAACGATGGATGTGGAATTGGTGGAAAAATTGGAGGTGGATTCGGAATGGGTGGCTCAATACCAAGCTTTGGAGCAAGCTCGTTTGTCATCCAATCTCTCATAGTAGCCTATTCTTTCTCTTGATGTGTCATTATGACTAGGATGGTCTGAAGAGTATTGAAGATTGCCTTGTTAGTCTTTGAGGCGTTTGTCGCCACCTTTGATTTTTTGAGAGGAGGTTGATCAAGGGTAGTTTGAAAGGGTACAACAGAGGTACAAAATGTTGACAAAGTAGCAAAAGATGAGTTAATTTGTGGAAGAGGGCTGGCAGAGGTGAAGGTGTAGGTATAGTTCAATTAGATTCTTGAAAAATCAAAAACTGGCTAATTCCAAAAATGGAAGAGTTGTTTTTTTTAGGTGAAACAAATGTACGTGATATGATAGAGGTGTGTTGATGAGGCATAGAAGGACACATACCATGAAAAAGTGATTTTGGAGTGGTGTGAAAGGAAATAGCAGTGGTATGTATTTGATCATTCTGAGAATGAAGGGGAACGTTCTGGTGAGAGGGAAAACGTTCTTCATTTGTAGTTGGGATTGAAACTGGAGGATTTTTGAAGCGGCGCTCATACCTTTTTCTTTTTACAGATGTAGTGAATGTGGCACTTGGAGCAGACTGTAATTGTTTCATATGAGAGATATTTTTGGATGAAATTTTGATACCTTGACACATGAGGATTCTGCAGATAGAGGCACATAATAGAATCTGAAGATTTTGGACAATACCATGCCATAAGGGATAGTGTTTCTCTTGTAGACCTTTTTGATGGCAGAGATCATGTGTTGGATGATTAAATGGGGCAAATTTAACATCTCCTTATGAAGAAGGTGATAAATGACTAGGGCGTCATTATTGGATACAAATCCATGGCTGCCACATCGTGGTAAGATGAGTGTTGGCTGATACTATTGAAGATTTTAGGGAGTGGCTTCAAATCAGCTGAAATGTAGTTTGTTGACTCAGTAACAAACGACTCTTGAAACACATCATCTTTTGAAATATTGAGAGCTGAATACCAGTCTTGTCCAAAAACAGCTGGTCCTTCAGAAGGCAGATGGAGGGTTTCAGCAAGGATTGAAGGGGTGAGACGTATTTCAATCCCTTTAATTTTTGAGACAATTAGTTATTTCTCTAGAAAGATTTCAGCCTTGAAACAGAAGGCTCGTATAACCTCAGGATAGTAACAATCAGAGATTTGGAGAAAGTCAGTCCAACCCAAAATATCTGTATGATCCTTAATATCAGTGTCTTCATATTGTAGATTTTCAAAGATGAACACACGAACAATACCTATTGGTCTTTGACCCCATCTTTCATGGTAGAGTTTTAATTTTGAGAAGAAAGCGGAGGGGAATGAGAACTTTTGGTTGGGTGGATATTTAGGTTTTAGGGTTTGAGGAACGTTCTAGGTTTTTTGAAGAACGTTCTGGGATTGGAGCTTGAGAACGTTATGTGTTTGGATTTTATTTGAAGAAAGTTCTAGGTTTTTTGCAAACTTAGGTTTTTTCAGATTTTTTGAAGCAAGAAATCTGAAAGTGTGGAGGAGGACCTAAGTGATGGTTTGTCTTATTTAGAAGATTTAGGGTTGGATGGTTTCTTTTGGGAGGGAGATTTTTTAGGAGATTTCTGGGTGGTTTTGGAAGGGTTTTTTTTGAGGAAATTGTTGAGGGGTTTTGGAAGGTGATTTTTGAGGAGTTTGAGAAGGGTTTTCTTTAGGGATTTGGGATGTTGGAGTTTTTAAGGTTCTGAGGATGGGTGTTGGGTCTAAAGTGGGAATGTTTGGTACGTGGTGGAATCAGAATCATCATTAGAGATTGTGTAGATTGTTGTGTTAGATGTTTTGGATTTGGAAGTTCTAATTCCAACAAGAATGCGCATTGATCTTCGTTGGAGATGCAAATGTTGATTGTGTTTTGAGTGTGTTTTTAGATGTGGTGGAGTTTGATGAATGGTGGGATCCCTACATTGATATAATGGTGGAAAGAGGAGTTGGTGTGATAGAATAGGGGCTTGATTCTCGGGAGGAGGACATTAGTTTAGAGAATATTTTTTTCAAAGGAATAATGAGGGGGTGTTGGTTTAGGTGGTGGTGAAGGTGATCGAGTTGGAAATGGTGAAGAGGATGGTGAGGAAGATGATGATGGTGTTCTGGGATTAGGGTTTTTTGGTGCTGATATTTTGTACGAGCCACTTTTGAGACTTTGAGCGTGGACAGGATGAGAAGAATGAGAAGACGGTTTTTTTTCAGAAAGTAGAAGATTGCTTTTTTAGTGAGAAAGTAGAAGATTGAAATGGTTAATTAGAGAAACGAGAGTGCCACGTGTGAATTTGATTGGTGAAGCAGACTTTTATTGGGAAGGAGGAAGTTTAGAGGTGATGTGGCAGTAGTGGGTGGAGTGGCCGTTACTTTATGATGAGTGTTAGTAGTACGTGTTCAGAAGTTGACTTTTGAATTTTTTGCTTTATATCAAGAACGAGAATGTTCTGGTGCTGTTTTGAAGTAGCACATGCAAAAGAAGAATGTTCTTCGTTACTACCAGAATGTTCTGGTTGATCTTTAATCATTCTGAGCGGGATTTTTTAATGATTTTTAACTATTCTTTGATTGAAATAAAACTTTCTTCAACAAGAGACTTTGTGAAAATATCAGCAAGTTGATTCTTGTATTCAACAAAGATTAACTCAATTTCCTTTTATTTACATGGTCTCTAATAAAATGGTGTTTTTATTTCAATATGCTTTGATCTGGAATGTTGGATAGGATTTTTGGAGAGATTAGTAGCGCTAGTGTTATCACAATAGATTGGAATATGAGAATAACTTACTGAAAAAGCCTTCCAATTGGTTTTTGATCCATAACACTTGTGAACAACAATTTGCTGCTGAAACATATTTTGCTTCAGTGGTTGATATAGCAATTGTTTTTTTTTTCTGCATGACCAACTTATTAACGCTTTCTCCTAGGAACTAACATGCTCCACTTATGCCTTTATTTCATCTTTATCTCCGCATAATCTGCATCACAGTAAGCTACAAGATCAAAATATGTACAAAGGCCAAGATTAGTAGTACCAACTAGATAGCGAAAAATTCTTTTTATAGCAGTTAAGTGAGATTCTTTTGGTGCATATTGAAACCGAGCAACAATCCTACTGCAAAAACAATGTTTAGTCCTACTTGTAGCTAAATAAAGTAAAGAGCCAATCATTCCCTAATATTCGTTTTCAGAAATTGATTTCCGTTTTCATCTTTATCTAATGAAGATGATGGATGCATGGGAGTAGTCATAATTTTAGCTTCACTCATCTTATATTTTTTTAACAATTCCTTTATGTATTTTTCTTGACATATAAAGATTCCATCTTCATGTTTCTTAATTGTAAACCAAGAAAATACCTAAACTATCCCATAATACTCATCTCAAATTCACTTTGCATAAGATTTGAAAATCATCACATCTTTTTCGTTTGTAGAGCCAAAAATGAATCATCGACGTATACTTGAACAATAAGTAAATCATTTTGTTTGTTTTCTTGAAAAGTGTTGTGTCATTTTTCCATGGGAAAATCCTAAAAAAGAACAAGAGCTTAATCTTTCATACCAAGCTCGGGGGCTTGTTTCAAACCATATAAGCTTTAGTGATTTAAAAACATGGTTTGGTATGTTTTGATTTTCGAAACCCAGAGGTTGACGAACATAAACTTGTTCATTTAGAAAAACCGTTTAAAAATGCACTTTTTAACTCCATTTGAAAAGTTTAATGAGTTTATGAGATGCATCTGCAAGAAGAATTCATATGGCTTCTAACCTTGCTACTGGAGCAAAAGTTTCATCATAATCTATTCCTTCTTGTTGATTATAGCCTTGGGCAACTAATCATGCTTTGTTTCTAATTGCTCTTCCTTCTTCATCAAGCTATTTCTAAATACCCATCTTGTTCCAATTATGGACTGACCTTGTTGATCTGGAAACAAGAGTCCATACTTCATTTTTTTCAAATTGAAGAAGTTTTCCTTCATTGCTTCAATCCAAGATTGATCAACTATAGCTTCCTTGATGGATTTTGGTTCTTATTGAGATATCATTGCCATGTTGTGTTAACATCATCCTAAAATGACATTCTTGTTCTAATGCCATCAGTTGTATCACCAATTATTGATTTTGTGGATGATCTCTTATTAATCTCCAGCTTTTGGTAGATTTGAAATGAGATTGTTTATCAATCTCATTTTCTTAGAGAACGTTCTGATTGACCATTCAGAATTTCTTCCTCCTCGACAAACATTTTTTCTTAGATCAAGATCATCAAACTCATCAAATAATACATGTATACTGATTTCAACAGTTTTGTTTCTTAAATAAAAAACACGATATCCTTTAGATTCTATTGAATATCCCAACAAAATTGCTTTATCTGATTTGCAATCAAATTTTCCAAGTTGTCTTTATTTAAGATGTAGCAGTAGCATCCAAATATGTGAAAGTATGAAATATTGGCTTTTCTATTTTTCCAGATTTTCATAGGGTGTTTGTTTATAATTTTTCTTATTGACACACGATTCAAAATGTAACATGAAGTGTTAATGGCTTCTGCCCAAAAATATTTTTCAACATTTGATTCTTCTAAAAATTGTTCTTGCCATATTCTGCAATGTTCTATTTATTCGTTCAACAACTCCATTTTGTTGAGGAGTTCTTGCACAAGGATAGATTGTGAGAGATACCAAGTTCATCGAAAAATGTTCTGAAAGATGCATTAATAAAATCTCCCCCATGATCACTTCTTACAGAGATTATGTTGATTCCTTTTCATTTTGGATTTTTTTTACAGAAAGCAGTAAACATCCATTTATATTTGTTAATGGACATGAAGCATGATTCAGCTTGTAACTCTTAAATGTATAGAACATAGAGATTTTTTCTTCTGGATGCAGAAAATAAAGTCTCACCTGAGTTTTGCATTTGATTTCGCATATGTTTGGTTGAAAACAACTTTGAAGCCATTATCACATAGTTGACTAATGCTCAGAAGATTTATGTTTCAATCCTTTCACATATTGAACATCATTAATTTTGGCAGAATTTCCTGCTATTATGCCTTTTACCTTTGATTTAGGCTTGATCATTGTTCCGAATGTTACTGTCCTCCATCCTTTTGCGTGAAGGATAGAAAGCTTTGTTTATCTCCCGTCATATGTCTTGAACAACTACTGTCCAAGAACCATGCCTTCTTTCTTGACATTTTGACATCCATCTGCATAAGATGTTATGTTTTCTTTAGGTACCACTTGATTTTGAAAAAGAGGGGAAGAGAGATCCGTGCTGCAGAGTCAAGAGGATTAGAAGACTTCCGTCGTTACAATCCTCCCAAGTTAAGGGGGATGAAAATTAGAGAAAGCGATCAATGGATCCAAGAAGTGAGAAGATCTTCAAAATGATTAACTGTCAGGCAGAAGTGAAGGTCAACTATGCCACTTATATGCTATTAGGGGATGGAGTACTGGTGGAGGAGTTGCAAGATTGTTGATGAGATCAACTCACGAGAGGTAACTGGGAATCATTCAAAAGAAGTTTTAGACAAATACTTCCTGATGAGTACCAGGACTAGCTGGGTGATGATTTCCTGAAACTGCATCAGGGAACATGACCGTGGGTGAATATGCTGCTAAGTTTGAATCTTATCGAGACATTTCAGTTTTTCCGTGAAGAGATTGATGAACCATTTCATGTGTCATCGTTTCCAAGATATAGACTAAAGTATGAGATTCAAGACTCCGTCTTACCCTTGGAATTCAAAGTTTCCAAGTTCTTGTGGAAAAATGTAGGGAAGTTGAGGATATGAAGAATAAGAGGGCTAGCCGAGGAGGGAAATTTTAGTGCAGAAGGGCCTAGTCGGGTGAATTATTAGAACAAGGGAAAGGAAGTTGCTAAACCTTATAATCGACCATAGAATAACAACAGTGGGCAGAATCGCCCAGGGAACCAGAATTTCGGAAGACAATTGGGACAAGTGCTTCAATGTTTTCGTGTGGGGAAGAGGGACATTATGCTAGTGCTTGTACCTCTAATATTCTCACCTGCTACAATTGTCAGAGAAGCCAGGGCACATGGCAAGGGATTGCACGTCCCGAAGGTGGAACCAATTGTGAATGTAACTAGGGCTACTCGTCCTACTGCTAGAGGATGCATTTATTGTGTGAATGCTGAAGAGGGGAATCCATCTGGTAATCTGATTCAACGTGACTGTGAGATTGCAGGTAACACTCTGGCTGCACTTTTTGATTCAGGGGCAACTCATTCCTTCATTGCTATGGATTGTGTAAATCGTTTGAAGTTATCTGTGTCTGCTTTACCTTTTGATTTGGTTGTTTCCACACCTGCTAAGACTTTGACAGTAAATTCTGCATGTTTACATTGTCAAATGACTATTCAGAATAGGGATTTCTTGGTTAATTTGATTTGTTTACCACTACAATCACTCAAGGTCATTCTCGGTATGGATTGGATGTCGTACCATTATGTGATCTTGGATTGTGCTCGTAAATTGGTTCTTTTCCCCGAACCAGGAGTTGTTAAGTATTTAGCCGCTAACAAACTCCGAGTGTCGCTAAGTGAAGGGACTCATGAGTTTTTGTCTCTGGCTAATGTGGAGGCCAAAGATAAATGTGAACATAGAAGATGTGATGCTTGTCAATGAGTACCGGGATGTATTTCCAACGGAAATTCCAAGATTGCCACTGGTAAGAGAAGTGGAATTTTTCATTGATTTGCACCCAGGAACGGGACCAATTTCGATTGCGCCGTACCGAATGTCACCATTGGAGTTAAATGATCTCAAAGGCCAAATTGAAGATTTGTTGAAGAAGAAATTTATTAGACCAAGTGTATCACCATGGGGAGCTCTAGTTTTACTAGTTAAGAAGAAGTACGGAAGCTCGCGTTTGTGTGTGGATTATAGACAGCTAAATAAGGCAACTATAAGAATCGTTATCCTTTGCCACGCATTGATGATTTAATGGATCAATTGAGAGGGGCCGCGATATTCTCGAAGATTGACTTGAAGTCGGGTTACCATCAGATTCGAGTAAGGGAAGGAGATATTCAGAAAACCGCTTTCAAAACCCGTTATGGACATTATGAATATTTGATTATGCCGTTTGGAGTTTCCAAAGCACCAGCAATTTTCAAGGACTACATGAACAAAATCTTTAATTCATTCCGTGATAAATTTGTTGTGGTGTTTATCGATGATATATTGATTTATTCAAGAACTGAAGAAGAGCATGGAGAACACTTACGTCAAGTTCTTGAGATTTTACGCGAGAAGCAATTGTATGCCAATCTGTCGAAGTGTGAGTTTTGGCTAGAAAAAGTGAATTTCTTAGGACATGTGATAACCCAGGAAGGAATCGTTGTAGATCCGACTAAGATTGAGGCGGTTCTTGCTTGGAAATAGCCTCAAACTATCACTAACATACGAAGTTTTATAGGACTGGCAGGGTACTACAGGAGGTTTATTGAAGGTTTTGCTAAGATTGTGACTCCATTGACACAACTTACCAGAAAAGATCAACTGTTCGCACGGACGGAGAAGTGTGAGGAAAATTTTCAGTTACTAAAGAGAAAATTGACGACCTCACCAGTGTTGGTATTACCGCAATTAGATGAACCCTATGAAGTTTATTGTGATGCATCTCACCAAGGTTTAGCATGTGTTCTGATGCAACACAAGAAAGCTGTAGCTTATGCCACAAGGCAATTGAAGATTCATGAGAGAAACTATCCTACTCATGATTTGGAGCTTGTTGTGGTTGTTTTTGTATTGAAGATCTGGAGGCACTATTTATATCGGTGCACGTTCACCGTGTTCAGTGACCATAAAAGTTTGAAATATTTGTTTGATCAGAAGGAGTTGAACATGTGCCAGAGACGATGGATGGAGACTCTCAAGGATTTTGATTTCACACTGCAGTACCACCCAGGGAAGGCCAATGTAGTGGCTGATGCGTTGAGTAGAAGAAGTGTATCGGTGTCTTCAACGATTATGGCTAGACAACAAGAGTTGTGGGAAGCTTTTAGAGACCTACACTTGAACGTAGAGTTTGCACCGGGAATTTTGAAATTCGGAATGATTAAGATTTCGAGTGGACTACTTGAAGACATTGCAAAATCTCAAGATGATGTCTTAATTCAAGAGAAGAGGAACCTAATAGTGCAAGGGAAGACCACTGAGTTTAAGATTGGATCAGATAATATTTTGCAATGTAATGGTAGGATTTGTGTACCATAAATTACAGATATGAGGAAAACAATTTTAGAAGAGGCTCATAAGAGTAAGTTGAGTATTCTTCCTGGAGCAACAAAGATGTATCAGGATTTGAGGAAGAATTATTGGTGGCCAAGAATGAAGAGACATGTAGCGGAGTATGTATCGACTTGTCTAACTTTTCAGAAAGCGAAGGTGGAACATCAGCGACCTGCTGGGATGTTGCAACCCTTAGATATACCCGAATGGAAGTGGGACAGCATTTCCATGGATTTCATAACTGGATTGCCTAAAACAAGGAGAAAGAATGATTCTATATGGGTGATAGTGGATCGACTAACTAAATCCGCCCACTTTTTGCCAGTAAAGACCACCTATAAGGTAGATCAGCTAACAGAGATCTACATTGCTAAAATTTTGAGGTTACACGGGGTACCATCGAGTATTGTATCAGACCGTGATCCGAAGTTCACATCACATTTTTGGGAAGCATTGCACGAAGCGTTGGGAACGAAACTACGATTGAGTTCAGCTTACCATCCACAAACGAACGGGCAGACTGAAAGGACGAATCAGTCCCTGGAAGATCTGTTGAGAGCATGTGTATTAGATGATAGAGGAAGTTGGGATGATGTACTTCCGTTGATTGAGTTCACCTACAACAATAGTTTCCACGCAAGTATTGGAATGGCACCATATGAGGCTTTATATGGGCGCAAGTGTCAAACGCCCTTTGTTGGTATAAGGACGGTGAAAATATGATTGTCAGACCAGAGATGGTGCAACAGACTACGGCTAAGGTAAAGAAGATCAAGGAGAAAATGAAGACTTCACAAGATCGTCAGAAGAGTTATGCGGACAAGCATCGCAGACTTTTAGAATTCGAACAGGGTGACCATGTGTTTGTAAGAGTCACACCAACAACTGGAGTAGGTAGAGCCTTGAAATCGAAGAAGTTGACTCCGAAATTCATTGGACCATATCAGATTTCTGCACGAATTCTGCCTGTTGCTTATCGGATTGCATTACCTCCGATACTGTCCAATATTCATGACGTGTTTCATGTGTCAAAGTTGAGGAAATATCTTGCAGATCCATCTCATGTGATTGAACCAGACACAACCCAACTGAAGGATAACTTGTCATTCGAAGTACCACCGGTGAGAATTGATGACAAGAAGATTAAGCGATTGAGGACCAAGGAGGTTTCATTGGTCAAAGTAGTTTGGAACCCAATTACTGGAGATACGACTTGGGAACTAGAGAGCAAGATGAGAGAACAACACCCAGAGTTATTCATCGACGCATAGTTTCGAGGACGAAACTAATTTTAGGGGGGTAGTAATGTAAGACCATAATTTTAAAGTATACTTTATGTATTTTAGTGTATTTTGGTATTGAACTCGGAGGCTTTTTAAACAAAGTTTTTAATATTTTGGAGTTTATATGACCAAAAAAGATATTTTGATGCCAATTAGAATTACTCGTCGATGAATAAATTAAATTAACTGTGGTGAATCTTTTACGTAGAATTTAATGCGTTATGGGTGAAATGGCAATTTAACAAATATCTAGTTATTTTGAGATATTTGTTAATTATAATTAATATATATAAACATATATATATATATGTTTGTGTGGAGGGAAAAGAGGAGGAAATAGAAAGAAGAGAAAATAGAAAAGAAGGAAAAAGAAAAAAAAGAAAAGGAAAGGAAAGAAAGGCAAAAGAAAGAAAACGTAACATTTTCATTCTTCTTCCTCTGCCTCGCGCTCACCCTCCATCTCCCTTTTTCTTCTTCATTGATTTTGCTTTCTTTTTCTTTCTTTAGCTTCGAGAATAGAAACCCAAGGATTGTGGGTGAGTAAGAACAAATTTTCAACTCCTTCCTCCTTCTCGGATTCGAAAACGGAGTTAGGGATTTCAAATTCGTCAAACACAAACCTCCTTGTTTCATCTAGATCTAAGCTTCGTTTCGCGAAGAGATAGAAGGGAAAGTTGCTCACTACCATGCTACGGTGCTAGGGAACTAACTTTGGAGGCGACGTTGCGAGCAGAGATTTTACCGGATTAACTCGCGGTACCGTAATCGAACGTTAAAGCTAACGTGAAGGTAAGGGCTCCTTCCAAACTTCTAGTTTGCATTTAGGGACTTATCTGTGGTTGTGTGGAAAGGAATTTGTTAGGGTTGAAGTGTTGATTTGGGGGAAAATGAATCTAAGGCTTTATGGGCAAAATCTTAGAGTTAGGTTTTGGTTATATTGATGAATGTTTTCGTGGAAAATGAATTTAAACTCATTTATGTATGATTTTGAGTAAATGAAATTTGTTGTGTTTGAGTGGTGGATCGTGTTGACTTGTGTTCGTCGTATTTGACGTGTTCTTAATTAATACTGATGAAATTTGATATGTGTGTGGTTGGATTTTATGGAGAAATGAATTGATGTGTTTTGGTGTCGATCGTGGATTAAATTTGATAATATGTATGAGTTTGTTTTGTGTGGAATTTGAAAACCATTAGAGTTAAACGAGTATTAAGAATGGGGAATCTCTTAATGTCTACGTTTACTTAATGTGTCGTGAAAATCGTTTAAGTTAAACGAGTATTAAGAATGGGGAATCTCTTAATGTCTTGTTTACTTAATGTTTGTTTTGAAAATCGTTTAAGTTAAATGAGTATTAAGAATGGGGAATCTCTTAATGTCTTGTTTACTTAATGTTTGTTTTGAAAATCGTTTAAGTTAAAAGAGTATTAAGAATGGGGAATCTCTTAATATTTTTGTTTGCTTAATGCTTGTTGTGAAAATCGTTTAAGTTAAAAGAGTATTAAGAATGGGGAATCTCTTAATATTTCTGTTTGCTTAATGTTTGTTGTGAAAATCGTTTAAGTTAAATGAGTATTAAAAATGGGGAATCTTTTAATATCTGCATTTGCTTAACGATTGTTGTGGATGTAGTCAGTGTATGCTCATGTATTTCATTTTGGTAAATCGTGCTGACCCGTGATAGGTGGCACCTCGGTAAACAGTACTGACCCGTGATAGGTGGTACGTTTACGATTTACGTTTTTGGTAAATTGTGCTGACCCGTGATAGGTGGCACCTCGGTAATTGGTACTTTGGCTTGCGATAGGCGGTAAAATTATGATTTACGGCCCTTCGAGGAGGGTTTTGGTTTGGAATTCCGAGTCAATGCATTTTGGCATATACGCATCGCATTAGGGTGCTTGGCACGCGAGTCGTGTTTGATTCAAGTTTATGATTGAGTGTTTTGAATTTGAGTTGTCGTGGTAATTGTGTTGAAATTGCTAAGTGTTACGTATTGATTATTGTGTGTAAGTTTGATGGATTGTAAAACTATTTCGAAAGTCAATTTGTCGTGGTGATCGTGTGTGAATTGCTAAGTGTTAAGATGTGGAATTGTGTATGAATGTGATTGAGTTAGTTTATGTATTTTTGGAAGAATATGCAGGGAAATCGATTTCCCAATCGATTGGATGAGTTACAGGGACTTCCCTAATTTGACATAATCGATTTGCCAATCGATTTTATAATATGTTTTGCAAAACCATTTAAGAAATCTATTTGGAAATCAATTTGGCCATACAGGAATTCAGCAAAACTGACAAAATCGATTTGGAAATCGATTGGCATTAAGTCAGGGGCTCAGTCATTCATTCAATCGATTGAATTAAGCCCAGAGTTCAAATTTCACTAAAAACCTTCAGGAAATCGATTTGGAAATCGATTGGCTTAGTAGAAATTCTTATTTTGAGTTAGATAACAGATTGTTCAATTGATTTATCAAAGTCTTGGTCAGTTATGTATTACTTGATGGATTGAGAACTTTGTTTTGATTTCATTTTTATTTGGCAAGTGTTATATGAACTTTTAGCATATGGAAAACCCTTTTAAGGTGCATGCTAGGTTGAAAGGTTATTTTGTGCATTTAAAAACTTAAATGTTATGTGTTAACTGTTAATTTCGGTTGGTGACCCTTTACAACTATTGTGGAAATCTGGGCTTTGCCCTCAGATGAGAGCCAGGACGATCCTACCGGTTCGTACCCTACGGATGGAAATGTAGATGGGAATGCTTGACCGGAGCTATGTTAGGAGGATCTCACGGGGCGCGTGGAGATCACTCAGGGTGTATAGCTATAGTTTTTTGTAGAATGATCAGATTAGGATGACATAGAGGGAACAGATGTCTTTCTTTTGGATTACGTTATTTTAAACTGTAAAACTGTACATTTACGAATATTGTCAGTATGACATCTTATTTGAATGGGTTCCATGTATCATTTGTTGTTGTGTAAATACTTTGGAATCATATTTTGAGAAACTTTTCCGCTGCTTGTAAATTATAATGACTCAAATATTTATCCAAAGGTATTACCTTATTTAATTCTCTGATTTATTTTAATTTCTTTTGGAAAAAAAAATACACCCTCGCTTTGAAAATTGGGGTGTTACACATTGTATTCACTCCATCACTTTTCCATTTATACAAACCTTAAATTTCTACGTCGAACCTTGATACATCTTCATTATAGTGATTCCAATAAATCAAGGGTTACTAATTCCCACCAAACTTTTCCATTTCATGTTCAATTTTTTCCTATCAAACAAACATTTAACTTTCTCCTAGTAATTTCCATCCTTTAATAGACTCTCAAAACTTACATCACTACAATCTCGAAGTATTCTCGTACTCAATACTTCAAATTCCACTTAATGGTGACATAGGGTTCAATACATCAAAGCTTAACTCCTTATGTTTTTCCGAACATCATTCAAAATTCACACTTACGCATCTATAGTTTCATCCCAAAATCACTATTCGTACTTACCATCTCCTAAACCACACAGAGATTTGTCACTGATCAAAGAAATATATATTCTCACTCTTGTAATCGTCATGAGATTCATACTTAACAATCTAAGTCGCAAATCTAGTTTAACTTGAATCCTCGACTTTACCCGTCAAGGTATTGACTATTCCTCAAAATTTAAGTCATAACACAACGACAAATAAGCCAACAAAATTTACAAGTAGCGGAATAGTTTTTGAAATACGAATCCAAAGTATTTACACTTCAAAAAGTGGTACATGGACCCCATCATAATAAAATGTCAAACAGACAATATTAGTATAGGTACACTCTTCCAAATTAAAATAAACACAACCCAAAAAGAAAGACGTCTAGTCCTTATACATCAACCTAATCTGATCATTCTACCAAAAAACTACACATCTCGGATGATCTTCACGCACCCCGCAAGATCCTCCTGACACAGCTCCATTCAGGTGTGTCCAACTACCTTCCCATCTATAGGGTACTAACCGGGAGGATGGTTCTGGTTCTCATCTGACGGCAAAGCCCAAATTTCCACAATAGTTGTAAAGGGTCACCAACCGAAATTAACAATTAACACATAACATTTAAGTTTTTAAATGCACAAAATAACCTTTCAACTTAGCATGCACCTTAAAAGGGTTTTCATATGCCAAACATGCATAAACAAGGTCAAAAAATGAAGTTTTTAACAAAACAGCACTGTTGTATTCGAATACAGCATCTTTGTATTCGAAAACAAGGTTGTTTCAGCATTCAGCAGCAAAAACAGCATGTCTGTATTCGAATACAACAGTCTATATTCGACTACACAGTAAGTCAGTAGCAAAACAGCATGTATGTATTCGAATACAACAGTCTGTATTCGAATACACATCAGACAACAGCAGAAAAACAGAAAAATTCAGCTTTTAAAAGGGTTTCAAAACCAATCAACACTTACACACAAATCCAAACAATCACACTTAGCAATTATAGCACAATCACCACGACATCTTGAGTTTCGAAATAGTTTTGCAATCAATCACACTTACACACAATTCCAAAACATCCACACTTGGCAATTGAAACACAATCACCATGACAACTTGAGTTCAAAGACTCAATCATAATCTTAAATCAAACACGACTTGCGTGCCAAGCACGCTAATGCAATGCGTATATGCCAAAATGCATGGACTCAGAATTCCAAACCAAAACCCTCATCGAAGGGCCGTAAATCATAATTGTACCGCCTATCACAGGCCAAAGTACTAAATTACCGAGGTGCCACCTATCACGGGTCAGCATGATTTACTAAAAACGTAAATCGTAAATGTACCTCCTATCACAGGCCGAAGTACTATTTATCGAGGTGCCACCTATCACGGGTCAGCACGATTTACTAAAAACGTAAGTCGTAAATGTACCGCCTATCACAGGCCGAAGTACTATTTATCGAGGTGCCATCTATCACGGGTCAACACGATTTACCAAAAATGTAAATCGTAAATGTACCGCCTATCACAGGCTGAAGTACTATTTACCGAGGTGCCACCTATCACGGGTCAGCACGATTTACCAAAAACGTAAATCGTAAATGTACCGCCTATCAGAGGCCGAAGTACTATCTACCGAGGTGCCACCTATCACGGGTCAGCACGATTTACCAAAAATGTGCAGTCTATCGCAGACCTTACAGGACGCGACAATCCCCGCAAGGATAAGATGAACCAACAAATCACATGGAATCATCTCGTGGCCCATCCGGTCACCACTATCACCATGGCCCATTCGGTCGCCATGTACTATGAAATGCATGAGCATACTCTGACTCCATCCACGACAATCGTTGAGTAAATGCAGATATTAAAAGATTCCCCATTTTTAATACTCATTTAACTCTAACAAATTTCACGACAATCATTAAGTAAACATAGATATTAAAAGATTCCTCATTTTTAATACTCGTTTAACTCTAACAATTTTCACTACAAACATTAAGTAAACAGAGATATTAAAAGATTCCCCATTTTTAATATTCGTTTAACTCTAATGATTTTCAAATTCCACACAGAACATACTCAGACATATTCTCAAATTCAACCCACAGTTCACACCAAATCACATCAATTCATTTTTCCACAAAATCCACACAAACACATCTCAAAATTTATAAATATTAATTATGAACACGTCAAACACGACAACCACAAAATTATCTCAACCCACCACTCAAACACATCAAATTTCATTTCCTCAAAACCACACATAAATGAGTTAAATTCATTTTCCACAAAACACTCATCAATATCACCAAAACCCAACTCTAAAATTTTACCCATAAAAGCATTAAATTCATTTTCCCCAAATCAACACTTCAACCCTAACAAATTTCTTTTCCACACAACCACAGATAAGTCCGTAAAGGCAAACTAGAAGTTTGGAAGGAGCCCTTACCTTAACGTTAGCTTTAGCGAGCGATTACGGTACCACGAGTAATTCCGGTAAAATCTTCGCTCGCGACGTCGCTTCCAAAGTTGGTTCATTAGCACCGTAGAGTGGAGGTGAGCAACTTTCCCTTCTATCTCTTCGCGAAACGAAGCTCAAACATCGGAGAAAAGTGGAGGTTTGTGATTGACGGTTTTCAAAACCCCTAACACCGTTTTTCTTCGTTTTCGAATCAAAGAAGAAGAAGGAAGCTGAGAGCTCTTTTCTTTCTCACCCACTAAGCCTTGGGTTTGATTTCTTGAAGCAAAAGAAAGAAAACAACAGGAGAAGAAAGAAGGATGAAGAAGAAGTGTCGCAAGGTAGGGAACGAAGGAAACATTTTTTTGTTTTCTTTCTCTATTCCTTTCATTCCTTTCTAATACATATATATATATATATATATATATATATATATATATATATATATATATATATATATATATATATATATTACTAATAAATAATATATATATATAATAATTAAACCTAAACCAATAAATACCTAAATATCTAGATATTTATGAAAATCATCACTTCTCAAACCATTTTGATAAAAATATCTACTCTCGTCGCAACTCAATTGACAGATAAAATTTTCAGCGACAAGTGATATTTTTAACAAAACTCTCTGGTGTCCAAATCTTCGTAACGTAAATAAATTATTCTTCGACAAATAGTTTTAATCCAATTTCCAAAAATATATTTTCGGCATTTAACCCACTAATTACCAAAAACTAAATACCCTAAAATTGTATAATTTAGGATTTAAAATTAAGGGTCTTACAGCAACAGTCATATTTCAAATCGATCCCAAATCGATTTATTAAGTAAACGTTTAATGGATAAATCGATGTCCAAATCGATTTCGATATCAGTTCAGAAAAGCTTCTCATAACAACAGCGATTTCCAAATCGATTGTTTGAAGATATTGACCATACAGGGATCTCAATCGACTTCCAAATCGATTTATTTGGCTCACAATTTTTTGTAATTTGATACAATCGATTACGAAATCGATGCTCGTGTTTGACGTTGGAAAAATTCTCAAATCTTTGGATTTATGAGAGAATTAATCGATTATACAATCGATTTTCACTACAAGAATTTTTTAACTTTGCGACACTTAGCCTGCGACGGTTCTGCAATAACCGCCGGCACCTTCACTCTGCGACGGTTGTGGAGGCGGTTTTCGTCAACCGCCGCAACCGTACTACACCGTATAAAGCACACAAGCTGCGTTTTTCAATCTGGCCGCCAGTTTGCGACGGTTCCTGGGGCGGTTTTAATCAACCGCCGTCGTCTTTAGGGCATAAACGTGTTTTATGTTTCCAGATTTTGTAAGTTCATTCCTCACTCTCTCTTTCGCATAAACGTGTTTTTAATCAACCGCCGTCATCCTTTCACAACATTTGGTTCTGATTGCCCCCAAATCTGTCAACCCTAAAACTTCTGAAGGAAACGAAATCGAAGAGAAGCGAAAGCGAAGAGAAATCAAGCTTGTGGTTTTCAACATTCATGTGCTTTACAATCCAAATAGAGGAGAAATCAAGCTTGGCCAGGTATGCGATGTCTGTTTGATATAACGTTCTCTTGGTTTGATTGTTTGATATATGTTAATGATTGGTTTGTTTGAGATTGGTTTGTTTGCTTTTAAAAATAATTTCCAGATTGTTTGTTGCCTTTGAATCCTGGATTGTTTGTGTCCTGAAGATTGTTTGAATCCTGCATTGTTTGTGTCCTGGAGATAATTTCCGTAAAATTTCCAGATTGTTTGTGTCCTAGAGATATAATCGGAGAAACTAGAAATAAACTAAGCAGAATCAGGATAATATGCAAATGTGTAGACTTCGGATGATTATATTGCTTTTATTATTTTTGCGTCTTGCAGTGATACCAAATATAGGTTTAAATGGTTTGATGAATTGAAGTAGGTGCCACCACCACTTGTAAGTTACAAGACTTATTAGTGTGAAATATATATTTTAATCCAGCTATATAAACTATAAAGAAATTCTGAGTTGAACCCTGTGTTTGTTTGCAAGAAATGGGTTACACGATTAATTAAGCCATATATATGTTCTAATGGCACCAGTAAATTCAAACGAGCATGGAGAGTGGAAACTATATAAACATACTGCCAAACCAGTCATAATCATTAATGGTGACATTTTTCACAATGGACAAACTTTAAAATATGTTATAATTAATTATTCATATTAATTATATTAATTGGACTTGTAGTGACCAATTTTCTGTTCTTCTGGAGATAAATAATTACTACTTGAAGTTGGTTCCCCAATATATGACAAAGTGGTTGACTAGCTTTTGTGGATATCCAACCTTTGGATGCTTGCTATCCTAGCTAGATCAAAGTATGAAAATTGTACAAGATTTGATTCTCCTTACTTCAATTGAAAATTGATTCCCAGATATACTTGGTTTTTGTTCTGTAATCCCAAATTTTAGTAACCATAGCTCTATTTCTAGCTGTATTGTGTTTTTTACTTATAGCTTTCTAATTGTTGTATGTTAGTTTCTCTCTTAAATTGGCTCGACCACACAGGAAATGGTGATATCACATAAAACAGAAAATTGCAATAAAGGTAGGAATTAATAATATCACAAGGGTGAACCCAACGAGATGTATTATATTTATTTTCACATAAACAAATATGCTATTTGTGTTCATTGAATTGGATTGGTTTGCATTATTGATCATCATTACGTCATTCTGGTTACTATAAACAGGATAGAAAGAAATGTATTCAGTAGCTGCTAGGCCAATATTGCCTTGGTGATGGAACTGTTGAATAATACAGGTATCAGAAGGCTGTTACCTGACTTGCCAATTATGTGTAGAGTCATAGATAGGAAGCGTCAGATTTTGTTATCTTTATAGATTATGTATGGGTTGGAGAGTGTGTCAATGCCTGTATTTGGTAATACTTAGCTACAGCTTATACCATCTTAAAAATGTGATTATGAAAACTGATAAGATAATCTTTTGTTTGATAATCCTTAAACTGAAAACAACAACAGTCATGTATTTCTAGTGATTTCAGATGAGAGGAAGAGGAAAATTGTTAGTCTGAATCATCCCAAAAAACATTCTTAAGATTCTTGCGCCTAAAATCCCAGCCTGTAGGCTGCAGTGCTATAATGGAGGCTGATACTTAATCCTTCCAAGTCCAAAGAATACACAGGTTTATTTACAAAACTATGCAAATTTTGCTGAGTCAAATAACCATATATATATTAAAATAATTTCAAGGTTTATTATTACTATAAAATTTTGATGAGTCTTAAATATTTTTTTAAAGTTATATAAAAAATTGACATAATCCTCATTGACAATGGAACAATGTTTCTTTTCATGAAATCACACAGGGTACTTACAAACAGTTGATTAATTAAAAAAAATAATCCAAAGGAATCACATTTACTACTCTGCTTCATTGAATTAACAATCCAATGTTCATACCTTGCTGAATTTGATAACATATTTTGCTTCATTAATCTACATTCTATAGCCTTGCTTTTTGCTTTGTTGTTCCTTCTACACCTTTCGAATGTCTTTGTTTTGGTTCACTCCTACACCTTTGTTTTTGCCTTTGTATTTGTGGCAAATTTTATCTTTGAATAACATTACACAATTCTTTTTCACTTTTTTTTGCACATTATATTGGTTGGAGTAATCATTTTTTCTGTCTTTAAACTTTGGACTAGAAATTACATTTGGTTTTGAAATGAATTATAATAAAATCTTAGAATTATGATTATTTGAATTATGATTAGTGATTGGTTTGTTTGAGATTGGTTTGTTTGTTTTTAAAAATAATTTTCAGATTGATTTGTTTGCATTTGAAACTAGTTTACAGATTGATTTGTTTGCATTTAAAACTAGTTTTCAGATTGGTTTGTTGATGATTGGTTTATTGATTGAATTAGTTTCCAGTGACAGTGCTTCTTCGTGCCCATCTCCGGTGACGGCGCTGCTTTCAGCCTCTCTCTGGTGACGGTGTAGCGTAATACTTCTCCATCGACCGCGCAACATAACACAATAGGTAAGATACTTTATTATGTAAAAGTTGATAGCGTAACACTTCTTCCTTTTTTTGTACTAAAGATGTTTGAGTGCTATGTTCTACACTTTGATTGCTAAATTCTGCACTTTCAGTTCTAATATTTGTTTGCATTTAATGGATAAACTGAAGTAAATAACATATTTTAATGATTGGTTTGTTTGCTTTTAAAAATAATTTCTAGTTTGATTTGTTTGTCGAGTACTATATACCTGTATACCTGGTCTAGTTCTATATTTTGAATGTTTATCGAGTACTATTTTCTATGAGTATGAGGTTGTTATGTTTTGTTCCTTTATGCCTAGTGAATCTATTCTGTTTAAGATCAATCTTTTTTTTGTTCTAAGTTGAATTATGTTATTTCTGTGTCAAAATAACATATGTTAAACTTCTTTATAGAAATGGATAAATCATGGATTAAGAAGCCACACACATCGGATGAATATGATCAAGGGATAAAGGAATTTATTAATTTTGCCTTTCGAGATGAATTAGAAAATGGCGAAATAATATGTCCTTGTAAACGTTGTGGTTTCAAAAAACCGCAGAGTAGAAGTGTAATGTATGATCACTTAAAGTGCAAACCATTTCCAAAGGGATACACCATTTGGTACATCACGGAGAGTCCATAGGAGAAACTAGTACTATCTCACCTATTAGTATTTCTAATATAGTTCAAGACACAGTTGTCGTTGATGATCAAATGCAAAACATGATTAACGATGCTTTTGGAGTCGAAGATCATGCAAATGAAGTACCCATTGAATCAAATGCAGAGAAGGATAAAAATGCAAGTCAACAAAGGTATGAAGAGGCCAAAGAGTACTATGAATTAAGTAGAGAAGGAGAAAAACCTTTGTATGAAGGGTGTGTTAAATATTCAAGACTATCTTTTTGGTAAAGTTGTATCACATCAAATGTTTATGTGGAATGACTAATAAAGCCATGACAATGGTTTTAGAGTTATTAAAAGATGCATTTGAATTTGCAAATATACCAAATTCATTCTATGAAGCCAAGAAAACAATCACCAAGCTTGGTTTTAAATTATGAAAAAATCCCTGTTTGTCCGAATAATTGTATGCTTTATTGGGTAATAAGGAAGATGAAGAAAGGGAGACCTGCAAAATTTGTAATACTTCGAAATGGAAATCAAAAGCAAAAGTTGGTGCAGTTGGAGTGGCTGGTGATGGCAATAATCGAAAGAAAGTTCCTGCAAAAGTTCTTCGCTATTTTCCATTAAAACCACGGTTACAAAGATTATTTTTGTCGTCAAAGTAGGCCGAGGATATGAGATGGCATGCAAATGATAGTAAGAATGATGGAATGTTGAGGCATCCTAGAGATTCTGAAGCATGGAAACATTTTGACTTGACACACCCTTGGTTTGCATCAGACCCGCGAAATGTGCGTCTTGCATTAGCTAGTGATGGTTTTAATCCTTTTGGTATGATGAGTACAAATTATAGTATTTGGCCAGTTATTCTCATTCCATACAACACTCCTCCATGGGTGTGCATGAAACATACATCTTTTATAATGTCAATGATAATTCCCGGTAAAAAATGCCAGGAAATGATATTGATGTTCTATTTACAACCTCTAGTAAAAAGAATTAAAGGAGTTATGGACAACAGGTGTCGATACATACGATTCTTTTAAAAAAGAGATGTTCACATTACATGCAACTTTGATGTGGACAATTAGTGATTTTCCAGGGCTGGGTACACTTTTCTGGGTGGGACACTTACACTGGACTTGCTTGCCATCGTGTAACATGGACTCTACTCCTCGTCGTCTTCCACATAGCAAAAAATGGTGTTTTATGGGTCATCGTCGTTTTCTTGATCAGAGACATAGATTTAGATTGAACAAGGTTCGCTTTGATGGTCAACAAGATATGCGTGGTCCACCTAAAATGTTATCTGGGCTTCAAATTCTTGAACAGGTTCAAAATATTGATGTCACATTTGGAAGAAAGCCGATAAAGAAAGGTCGGGAAAAAGAATACGTGGTGGACGACCTACACAAGGTGTCAATCAACAATGGAAAAAGAAAAGCATATTCTTTGAACTTCCATATTGGAAGGATAATCTTCTGCGCCACAATCTTGACATGATGCATATGAGAAAAATGTGTGCGATAATATCATATTTACTTGCTAAATGATAGCACAAAAAGTAAAAGATCATCTTAATGCAAGAAAAGACCTTAAAGCTATGGCATAAGACCTGACCTTTGGCCCAATGAAATGGAAGAATTTCTCCAGCCGTCTTTACTCTTACTACTAAAGGTAAGAAGAGATTTTTAACAACTTTAAAGAATATCACTGTGCCTGATGGTTATTCAAGCAACATTTCTAGATGCATTGACATGGGAAAATCTTAAGTTGAATGGAATGTTGAAGAGTCATGATTGTCACATATTGATGGAACAACTTCTACCGTTAGCCATTCGAGCAACATTACCTGATGATGTTTCAGCTATAATGATTGAGTTTTGCTCACTTTTTAGACAATTATGCAGTAAAGTATTGAATGTTGATGATTTGGAAAAATTGCAAAATCAGGTTGTCCTCACTTTATGCACATGGAAATGATATTCCTCCCTCATTCTTCACTGTTATGGTTCACTGGTTGTTCACCTTGTTGAGAGAAGTTAAACTTGGAGGTCCTGTTCATTATCGATGGATGTATCCTGTTGAAAGGTAAAATATGCGTGTTCTTGTTCCTTCAATAATTAGTAGTTGACAATTTTGTTCTAACTAATATTATTTTGGTTCAATAATAGGTACTTAGGAATACTTAAATCGTATGTACGTAATAAAAGCACGACCAGAAGGGTCTATTGCAGAAGGATACCTTGTACAAGAGATTCTTACATTTTGTTCAAGGTATATAGAAACATTGAGACTAGATGGAATCAACTTGGTCGTGTAGATGATGAGCCTATTAATGAGATACAAACTGACTCACGTGTAGCTGAATTATTTCCTAGAGTTGGAAAATCGGTTGGTGGTTTCTTCATACTACACCCTTACACCATTGAAAAGTTACAAGCTCATAGACACGTTTTAACAAACTGCATCATAGTTGACTACTATCTAAGGTAAGTAATTTTATTATATTTGTATTATTTACCACTAATTTTTTTTCCGTATACATCTAATTTGAATATAACCAATAGGCAATATAGAAGTATTATTCGAAGCCAAATGAGAGTGGTGCAAGGAGTACTTCTGAGGTAGACAAGAAGGTTCATAGAGAGTTTCCTCATTGGTTCCGCAATCGTGTTAGTGTTCATGACAAAATTGGTCATTGAGTTGCTTTGATTTTTAATAAGAATGTGACTAATATGTATATTTATGGTGTTCAGATTTGCAACAATGTCGACAACATTAGTGGATCAGATAAAAAATGTTCTCGTTAGTCTTGCTCAAGGTCCTTCTGATAAAGTTAGAAGGTTCACTGCATTTAATGTCAATGGTTTCAAATTTCGAACATTGGCACGAGACAATTTATTAAAAACTCAAATAGTGGAGTTTTTGGCATGTTCGGAACACGAAGTTACTCAAGCAATAGTGATGCCCAAATGAGATTTGGAGGAGTGCCTTACTATGGAAGATTGATAGATATCATTGAGCTTTCCTATGATGGCTTCAAAGTGCCCATGTTTAAATGCAAATGGCGAATACCACAAATCCAAGAGGCATTAAGACAGATAAGTTGGGTTTTACCTCTATAAAAATTTTGCAAGACTAATACATACTGGAGCATGAAGATGATGAGCCATACATTAAAGCGTCAGAAGCTCAAATGGTTTATTATGTGGATGATGAAAAGGAACAAGGATGGAGCATACCTATTCCATTTAAAGCCACGAGATTGTATGACATGGGTGGAGATGATGAAATTATGGCACCCATTGAACCATACCCATCTCAAAATTGGAACACATTTTTTCTAATGAAACCACACATATACAATTGGCAAGAATGACTACAGATGATGATCCTAAACTTCAACTTTAATGATGATTTTGATGACAACAATCATGATATGAATTTATGATTGTTAATATTCTTGTTTGTTGTTTATGACATGGTACTCTTCAATCTATGTTATTTTTTTTACTACTTTCTTTTACTGTTGCATTGTGTTTGATGTGCTCATTTTTGTTATTGTGTTCATTTTTGTGTTTAGCTATTTGCATTAGTCTAACTTGGTTGTCTCAATGTTTGCAGTGTAAGTGTGTTTGGAGACTCAATCTTGTGAACAAATGGAATCATCATATGAGGATATTCGACGTAAACAATGGAAGAGAATAAAAAAGGATGGAGGCTCTCAATCTAACTCATCTCTCTCAATCCCTTCACAAATTCTTCTTCCACCATTTCAAAACCTCACCGGTTTAGTAATAACTAAAAATACTAAAATTACAAAATGTTTCTTATTTGTATTATATGTTGATTTTTATTTATTTACATTAATAATAAATGATTGTAGCGTTTCACGAAGGGTCGGCCGAGGTTATACTACCAGGAGATCTTCAAGTAACCAAAATGAAGCACTTGCGGAGACATGGTTTACAACCAACGTTCCAGTGATAGAACCACTACATCTCCGATGACAACACCGACAAATCCACAATCTTCTCAAGCACCGCCTTCTCAAGCACCACCTTCTCAAGCACCGGCCTTCTCAAGCACCACCTTTTCAGCACCACCTTCTCAAGCGACAACATCGCTAGCTGTGCAAACGATAGAACCACATCTTCTCTCCGGTGACAACAACACCAACTAACTGTGCAAGCGACAGAAGCAACACCTTCTCAAGTGACAACACCAAGATCAGTGCAAGAGACAGAAACAACACATTTCCAAGAGACATCCTCTCACTCTGAAGATGTGGTAGAAGATGAGCCAGAATTTCTCAAAAAGGAATTTTACATTTTGGGATGTAGAAAGTCATTAGTATGTTATCTAATGTCTAATTATATTTATAAAATTTAATTGTTTTACATGATTGCAATATGACATTTTCATTGACTTATGTGTTAGATGAGGCGGACATATTTCAAAGACACATTAAGGGTACAGACTGCTTGAAAGCTCCTCCTAATGTTAGCAGAATAATAACTAGATGGAATTTCAAATGGGCAACGTAGGATCAGCTGCTGGTTTGTTAGGCGGTTTTTTGGGTGAAATTGCAAGGAAGTTTAAGGATTTTCCTATAATGTACGACATTGGGAAACTAGTTCCATCGACAAGAAAAAATGAAATTTTAAGGATAAAATACAGGTATCAATTATAAACAACTGAATATTCTTTATTGTTTTGATTGTAAACTAATTTTTTTTTTTTTTTATGATTATGCTAGTCAAAATTTGTTGTCGATGATAAAGACAACAAAAAATATATCCTTTCAAGCCTTGGAAAGAAATGGCGAGATGCACGATGTAGGTTGTTTAAGAAAATTTATAAGTGGGACATTTCTTTGGAGGAAAATCTACAAAAATTATCCACGTTCTATTAATCAAGACCATTGGACTATTTTTGTCCAATACAGGCGTAAGACAGATACAAATGGTAACTATTCTTTTCTTGCGTTGTCATTTGTTTTCTATTGTTTAGTTTTTTATGTCATTGTTTATCATTGTAGGAGAAGGCTGATAAAAATACTGCAAATAGAGAAAAGCTAAAGATCCTTCATACATTAGGCTCTAAGACGCTGCAAGGAAGAGGGATGAGTTGGTAGGATTTTTTCAATCTACTATTGATTGCATACTTAATTGAACATGTACTTATTCATGTGTTTACTTGTAGGAAACTGAGAGATGGTCGAAAATACAGTAGGGGTGAAATGTATTCAATTTGTCATAAAAAGTCTGATGGGTCATTTGTCACGACGAAGCCAAGGAAAATATGTAAGTGTAAATAATAGAAGTGTTATGTAACTGTAAATATTGTTATTGACCACCTTATAAATCAAAGATGCAACTGTTAGTTTTGGTAATAGTGAGGAATTAGTTTGCTTTATCTGTTTGCACAGGAACAATTGCAAGCTGAAATTGGGAAGACTCCTTCTCCAAATGAAGCATTTGTTAATGTGTTTGGAAAAGAACATCCTGGATATGTTCGTTGTATGGGCCTTGGAATAACACCATCACAAATTACTACATCTACTTCTCACTCTGTAAGATCGATGTCTTCCTCTGAAGCTAATGAAAGATGGAGAAAATGCAAGCTGAAATTGACAGGCTTAAGAAAAGGGATTCTGAAGTTGATATGTTGAAGGAGCAAATTGCTTTCTTGATGCAAATGCAAAATTCTAGAGACAAACAGGTAAAATTATTTTCATAGCAAACATATTTAAAAATCTTGTGAGAGTTGTTGTCTTTGATTAAAATATTAATTGTGTAAAGGTTTCTTATAGCTATAAGAGAAATTTAGTTAATTAGTTTTGACAATATTTATCAATATTCATGAGGTTAATATATACTTTTTTTTTTCAGGCAATGGACATAGAATCGCCAATAGATGGTAGACGTTCATCTGAGTCCAGCCACCAACCTGATGATCGTGGAACAACTTCATTAGGGACTAATTAGATATTTGGATGAACTTCTAGTTTGATGGAGTTGTTTTGTATTGTTAGCTACTCCACTAATTAATGTTTTGAATATTTAAACTATTTTATTTGTTGTTTTAAGTTAACTTCATGTATGAATTGGTGTTATTTGTTTTGAAAAAATTATATAAATGGTTTTAGGTACAATAGTTATTAATTATGTATTTAAATTATGTGGGATGGTATTTATGAAATATTTTTTATTTTAATTGATTAAAAATGAGGGAAAAAATTGTATCATATTTTTTTATTTAATTATTAGGTTTGCGACGGTTCAAAACTGGCCTCAAAAGTAAAATATAGCGACGGTTGATAATGTCGTAAATTGTGCAGAAAAAAATAAATTTGAGTTTGTTCTAAGTGTCGCAAAATATATTTAGAGCGGTTCAAACTGACTCAAAAGTAAATATAGCGACGGTTGATTAACTGTCGTAATTGTGCAGAAAAAAATAAATTTTTTTGAGTTTGTTCTAAAGTGGTCGCAAAATATATTTAGAGGCGGTTGTAACCGTCGCAAAAGTTGTATCGACGTTTTGGAACGACGGTTTTGTGAACCGTTCGCAAGAATGGCCTCGCGACGCACGAATCTGCGACAGTTGCAGAACCGTCGCAAAACATCAATTGCAACGGTTAAAACCGCCGCAAACCCTTGTTTATAACCGCCGCAAAACGTTCATATTGCTTGTTTGTAGTTGTTTGTAATGAACTATGTTCCATATCTCAATCGAATTCACCAATCGATATGGATATATGTATAGTTCCTCACATCTATTCTGGTTTTCGCATTGATTTGCTAACACCAAATTAAATATTCTGATTATGAAATCGATTGTTGTGCTTTTTATTTGACAAATGGGAAACTCTGTACCATAAATCGATTCTTAATTCGTTTTATAGTATTTGCCACATGATAGTCGACATGGTAAATCGACTTATCTATTGAAAACTAAGAAATTTTAGAGAGCAATCGATGTCCCAATCGATTTTCTACAGAGATCATATTTTCATTTTGATCCATAAATACCAAGATTTCATCTCTATACTGAAGAAAATTTCCTTGGGTAGGGCTTTTGGTAAAGATATCAGCTAATTGATCAGATGTATTAATATATTCAAGCCATGATATTACCATTTTGTTATTGATTCTAATGAAATGATGTCTATCTCTATATGCTTTGTTCTTGAGTGCATAACAGGATTCTTTGTGATATTTATGGCACTAGTGTTGTCAGACATTATTGGCACAATTCCAAGATCAAATACCAAAGTCAGAAAGGTGTTGTTTCATCCATAATATTTTGTGCACAACAACTTCCAGCAGCTACATATTCAGCCTCAACTGTTGAAAGTGCCCACTATTTTGCTTCTTGCTAATGGCAAGTATACAAGTGAATTCCCTAATAGATGGCAAGTACCAGATGCACTTTTTATGTCTAATATAGCAACCAGCAAAATCAGAATCAGAATAGCCAACAAGAGTGCAAGTTGATCCTTAGGATACCATAAGCCTAGATGATTTGGTTCCTAACAGATAGCTGAATATTCTTTTGACTGCACTTAGATGGATTCCTTAGGATTGGCTTGATATCTTGCACACATGCAGACACTAAACATAATGTCAGGTCTACTAGCTGTAAGATATAATAAAGATCTTATCATGCCTCTAACATGGTCATATCCACAGACTTTCCATTTTCATCTTTATCTAAATGACAAGCTTGAGTCATGGGTGTATCAATAGGTTTAAATTTATCAAAGCCAAACTTTCTTTAATAGATCATTACAGTACTTATTTGGCTTAGGAAAATATCATTCTTGCTTTGATTGATTTGAAATCCTAAGAAAAATGTTAATTCTCCCATCATGGACATTTCAAATCTTCCTTTCATTGTATTTTCAATTCTTTTGCAAAGCTTTACTGTTTGTGGATCCAAAAATTATGTCATCAACATAAATTTGGACAAGCAGAATGTCTTTTCACTTTTTCTCTTAATGCGAGTGTTTTATCAACATTTCCCTTAAAACAATTTTGCTGTATGAGGAAATTGCTGAGCTTTTCATACCAAGCTTTGGAGCTTGTTTCAATCCATAGAGACTTTTGTTAGTTATAAACATGGTTTGGAAAAGCAGGATCCTCAAATCCTGGAGTTTGACTAACTAAACCTCCTCTTGGATATCTCCATTCAGAAAAGCACTCTTTACAATCCATTTGATACAATTTAAAATCCATGATACAAGCATAAGAGAAGCAAAATCCTAATGCTTCTAATCTGGCTACAAGAGCATAAGTCTCATCATAATCAAATACCTTCCTCCTGGTTGTAGCCTTTACAACTAGTCTAGTCTATTCCTGTTATTACTCCATTCTCATCCATCTTATTTCCTAAACACCCATCTAGTTCCATAATATGTTTGTCTTCTGGTTTAGGAACTAAGATCCATACTTTGTTTCTCTCAATTGATTAAGCTCTTCTTGCATGGCAATTATCCAATCATTGTCCAAGAGAGCTTCCTTTATATTCTTAGGTTCTACTTGAGAACAAAAGCTGTAATTACAGAATTGTCTAAGGATTTCTAGTAGCAACCCCTTTAGAAATTTCTCCTATGTGTTGTCAATAGGATGGTTTTTGTTGAATCTCCATTCCTTAGGTAAGTCATCTTCGCCTTATATTCTATGTACTCAAAGTCAGTTGGAGGCACTCGTTTCATTTGGTCTTTTGGATCTGATTCTACAAATTCATCAAGAAACACAACTATAAGAGAGGTACTGTTCAAGTTTGGTAACTATTTCATCAATTACATGACAGATTTCTCTATAAGTTTGTTTTTTATTGTAGATCCTATAGGCTTACAGATTGGACATATCCCAAAAATCCCCTCATATGCCTTAGAGTCAAATTTTTCCTACATGCTCTTTCCATTATTCAATACAAAACACTTGCATCCAAAGACTCTAAAATAGCAATATTTGGTTTTCTACTTTGTATATTCATAGTGGTTTTCTAAGATATGGCCTAATTAGAACTCTATTCATCACATAGTAGGTGTGTTATTGCATCAGCACCAAAAGATTAGGAAGCTTAAGTCAATGATCATTGTTCAGCAAGTTCTTCCTAGAGCTCTATTCTCCTTTCTACAACTTCATTCTTGTGGAGTTCTTTGGGCTGAGTAAATATGGTGAATTCCATTTTTGATCACGAGTAATTGTCAAAAGATTCATTTTGAACCCACCATGATCACTCTTAATGAAATTATTTTATGATTTCTTCTCATTTTGAACTTGATTTGAAAATTTTTTTGAAAATTGAGAAAGTGTCAACTTTGTGAGACAGAAAATAAGTCCATGTATATCTAGAGAAATCATCAACTAAAACATAGCCATAAAAATTTCTCCAAAACTTTTTATTTGAGAGGGACAAATAGATCCATGTGGATCAATTGTAGAACTCTATCATTTGTACTAAGTCTATTGTGGGAAAGAAAGACTTTACTATTTACACTTTCTCTTCAGAGTACTATTGTTCTTTAGTAAATATTTCTTTTGGAAGGAATAGCACGTAGTTGTTTGCTAACTAGTTTGTTAA
>PGTU02009628.1:0-35116 GCA_002896215.2 Cicer echinospermum
AGAGATTGTGAGAAGATTGTAACAAGATGATGGATTCGAATGGAAAGAACTATGAGCAATGGTGTGTGAAAGATGGAAGTGATCTTTGTATAATCAATATGAAGGTAATATTAATTATTTTATTTATTCTGTAATTTTAACAAGAAATTAAATTGACAATAACAAATTTGATATATCCTTTTGAAAAATATATTGTACGTATTTTTATCATCAATATTATTAAGAAATATAAATATAAAATTCATTTTCAAAATTAAATAAATTTTAAATAAATCAATTGTAAATAGATTATTATTTTAATAATTACAGTTAAATAAAATAAGGGTAGAACATAATTCATTGTATAAATTTTTAAAATTAAGCTTTTCAAAAACATAAAGTAATATATTTGAAAATAAATTATTACTAAAAGTACAGAAGGAATTTGGTGATTGCAATATTTATGAAGTTAACTCAAACTTGGGAGACATGTTAGGGTAAAATAGAATTATGGTAGAATATATTCTTTATATAAATTTCTAAAGTTAAGCTTTTTGAAAATAGATGAATAAATTGTTTTAGGTTGGACTTCATAAATGATTTTTTAAAATAAAATGTTATTCTAATGACAAATATATTCTTTTGAAAAATATTTTGTAAAATTTTGTCAGAAAATATGATATAAGCTGACTGTTTATATTAAGATTGAATTCGAAAGAAAAAAAGCCCAAGAATAATAGATTACCTCATGACACTGATGTATTAAAATATGAGTATATATTCTATATATATATATTATATATAATATATGTTGGAAATGATGATGCCTTTAATGAAAATGCATTGGAAATAACGATGGCATTTATGAGTTAGTGTTGATATGAATTGAAAAAATTGAGAAGTCCCACATTGGAGGGATATCACACACTAGTAGGGTATCTCGGCCTGGTTCCGCTTTGCCTTGCACAATTTTGGGCAAAATTGTTTCAAAGTTTTCGAATACCTTAATTAATAGTAAAAATTTGTAAATTGATTGTAAAGATTTTCTCAAATAGAATAAATATAAACTAAGTGTTCACTAAAACAGAAACCAAAATAAATTTTTAAAAATTGAATAATAACAAAAAGATTTCACCAAATCATGAAAGTAGTAAATTATAATTAATAATCACAATTGTAATAATATTATAATACATATAAGATCCGAGACAAATATAAAACTACCAAAATAAGAAACAATTCTTATATCAACACTATTATGCTGATTTAGAATTATTTTGAAATTAACTATCTATTCTATATAATAATTTTCTTAAAATTCAAAAGTCATCACTAGAATGCAAATAACCTACGTCATAATTACTAAATACCATGAGGAGTAGCTTATTATAATAACTAATAGGCAAGAAAAAATGCCAAAATATAAAATGAACTAGCAAACATTAAGAACAACAAAAGGAGGAAATGGCATTGATCACCAATGCTGGATCTAAATCAGCAGCTTGGCTTGTCTCTAATGTCACTTGAAAATAATTCTCATGATCATCTTCATTCTTCACCTGCATAAAAAAAAAAATAATATTAGATAAGAATATCTTAAAATAAACCTAATAAAAATTTAGTGTTTTTTATTCATATTATAAAAAATTATATAGTGTATCATTATAATAATGTTATGTTTTGGACACAATACTTTATAATCTATGTTTTTATGACCATCGTAATCTTAATTTTAAGTAGAGAAAACATTAATAAAAAACTTAACTTAGTAAAAATAAATTAAAACTCATCTATAGAAATAAAAATAAAATAAAAAACCTATTTTTATCTCCGTCATGTTTCTTAAAAACTACAACATTGAAGTATAATTTTGATTGAAAAAAAAAAAGTGTTTTTCCTCCAAAGTATATTTTTAATAACAATGAAAAAGATGTTGTTTTCAAAGTGTAGGTGGGGTGGAATTTTAATTTATTTATTTTTATGCCAAAAAGTAATTTCAATAAAGTATTAAATTGTTGCATGTTTTAGAATCTTTTATACCTTGATTGGAGCCCCAACCTTATAATTTGCCATTGCTATTATCATTGATAAGGTTAAGAAAATTATAAGTGTTGGTTTTGTAAAAGCCATGATGTTGTGAATAAAGAGAAAAAACACAAACGAACCAAAGAGAATTGGGTATTACAATTGGTATTATCGTTGCCAGCTTCTTATTATAGTGGTTAAAAAAAAACCCCTTTGGGGGATTTTTCATTAGACCAAAAATAATTAATTTCCTAATTAATTATAGATCTGTTCGATTTTTAATATTTTTATTTTTTGAAACATAGATTCTGCTCAATTATGCATATTTAAAATTCTTTAAGTTAAATATATATACAAATTAATAAAAAAATACAAAAAATTAACTACAACTTATATAATTTAAACTTTGCTCAAAATCAAACTTTTTAGATCAATTTTTTATTTCTTTTGATTGACTCAGGTATGGTGGCGGCGTACTCATTATATAGAGAGAAGAGAAAAATGTAAAAATTATATATTTTTAATTGAGACTTTAATAGTGAAGTTGAGAGAGTTGATCGATTTAAAATTTTTAATGTTGAAATTAATTAAATAAACCAACTTTAAGTAATAATATAATATTTAAAATAATTTATTTACTTTCATGAGTCTAAATAAGAATTATAAACATTATATTTTAACTTTTTAAATGACATAAGTTTTAATAATATTTATAACTAAAAATACTATCCTAAAAGTAGTTGATTTGACAAAAAGACAACTTAAAATAAATAACTAAAACAAATGAAATGACAAATAATATATTTCTCTAGTTGTTTGGCACTTTTAATTATATAATTTTGATCCCTAAGTCGCATCTCTTGTTATTTGATTTTGAATAATTGTGATATTTTTATAAATCCTGATTATGAATATTCAATGATTAAATCGTATTTTTATTTAGGATATATACAAGAAAAACTGAACAATTGCGAGATACAAATAAAAACCTATTGTTAGTGTTAATTTAGTTAATATGATATAATATCATCTTTTCCAAACAACACTACCAATAGGTAGAGCCGTTAAATTTAACCAAGTCTCCTGTCTATTGGTCTTAGCTTACAGGTTTGGTCTTAGCTTACAGTTTGGAGGGTAAAAAAATTTATAATTTAAATAGTTCAAAAAAATAAATCTTCCTACACTAAAAACTCCTAAAATAAAATCACTGATAAATTTTTTTCATTTTTTTGCTATTAAAATTTTTTGATTTTTTCTAATAAAAAATTTTCAAATTTTTTTCGATAAAATTTCGATATTTTTTCAATAAAATTATTTATAATTTTTTTTATTCGAGAAAAAATTCAATCTTTTAAATTTTTTTTTTCTCAAAAATATTAAAAATTTTCTAAGATTTTCAATATCTTTTTCGAATAAAATAAATTTCAAAAATCTTTAAGAAAAAAATATCAAAATTAACAAAATATGGGAATCTATAAATCCTCTAAGCTCCCTCGCTTAAACCTCCATAAAATAATAGGTCGGGCCTTTAAAACAATAATTTTGATAGAGACCTAATATTATGAGTTTAATAAATAAAAAAATTAAAGAGCCTTAGAATTTGGAGCTTTTTTTGACAGCTCTATCAATAAGTAACTAAATGAACAACCTATTTTAATTTTTACTCTTTTTTATGTTGGTTAATTTGGTTCATAGTTTGCAAGTGTTAATTTCATTTATATTTTTCCTTGTCTACTTAAAATTTAACTTGTATATAAACACACACACTTTGATTAATGACTACACTAATTATTTGACTTAAATTAGCTTTAAATTAGCTTTAGTTGTTAAATTTGTATGATACTTTTTGTTATAGCACCTACAAACCTAACGGCTCATATATACTTTGTGATGGTTACTTTTTGTTGCTATTTAAATGAAATATGCTTTTCTAAATTAAGGTTCGTATAATTTGTTTGAACTATTGACTTTTCATTTGTAAATATAATTGTCACAAAAACTAGTGATAATCAAATGGTCTTAAAAGTAACAAATATATGTAACTTTTATGGGCAATGGTTATTGCTCAAAAATCTTCTCAAATTTTATAATGGCAGTACCGGTAGAAGCAATATTAATTGCCGCTAAAAATGTTTTTTTTTAGTTGTGAGTGGTGACAATAGAGTTATATCTCTATTGTGTAGCTTCCAAATCATATATAAAAAATTAAACAAAAATATCTTTATTTTGCATGGCAACCGCGATGGGCAGTCGCAAGTGTAGAAAAATAACATTCTCTCACGTAATTTTTGGTTTCTTAAAAGTACCTCATTATTTTTTTTTTTGGAATAAATTATGTATTAAAATTAATTGAAAAGGAGATAAATTGACTTTTTAAAATTTGAGCTTCAAGTTTAATTTTATTTATGGTAAATAATGAATCGTGAACTAAGACTTTCTTTAAAGTGTTTTACAACAATGTTCAAATTATACAAATCAACTACAAAGTCCTCAAATAAAATAACTCATATTTCCTATATCGGAGTTCCACTACACCATAGAAAATCATTCTAAAATTACACCCTAAATATGACGGTCTAATATAACTACCACATAACAACTGCTCTATTACAATATGACGGTCTAATTACACCCTAAATATGACGGTCTAATATGACGGTCTAATATGACGGTCTAATATAGACTACAACATAACAACTGCTCTATTACATTCGCATGCCACATATTCATGTATATTTTAATTGTTTGATGGACAAAAAGTTGTCAAAAGAGATTTTGACAACAACATTTGAAAAAAATCATATCATCCATATGTAATAAAGAACAAAAATCGTGTCATCCATCTGTAATAAAGAACAGTCAAAATTTTAAAAAATAGAAATAGGGAACAAAAATACACCGAATTTGATAAGTAATTGTCATCATGAGTTTAATTAAATGTAAGTGTTCAATGACCTTGTGTTTGGATACTGATTTGAATTTTTTGATTGAAAAAGTTATAACTATTGACACAGCACAAGAGAGATATTTCAAGTTTAACTTTTTAAAATTTAAAATATTAAACTTCATCTTATTCTAAAAATAATTCATCTTCGGACATTATTTACCTCGCCAAATACTTTAGAAAATGATTTTTATTTGATCCTTATGTTTTAAGTCTCGATGTCTTGCAGAAATAAATGAATCTCTGAAAATGTTTCTGGACTCAAATGTGCAATGGAGAGGCTACTAAACAAGTATTATTGCATCCTATAAATGTTTATGAAATCTTCAATTGCAGTTCTCTAACCTTCAACGTTGATTATATCCGATTTATTGAGTCCTACATGTGTTCACAACAATCACTTACATCCATTTTTTCTCGGATACTCGAGATGAGCCTAACAAGCACAAGGTTATTGAAGAAACATCCATTTGCTCAATTTGATAAATTCTCAGGATTTATTTATTGCCAAGAGAGCAAAGAAGAAAGCTTTGATACATAATCTATTTATTTGTCACATCACGTAAACAATTTGCAAACAGTAACAAGTGTTAAAGCTAATATTTTTCAAATACCAATAGTGCATACAGTAAAGTTTCGACATATTTTTATTGTTTATGAATGAAAAATTATATTAATCTAATTACTGATTTTGATAAGATTTAAATTCTTTGGGTCGTAATGTTACCTATACGACGAAATCACAACTTCACAACGTGTGATTCCTTCATAAATAGGATTACGACCCAACGAAGAAGCATTTTTTAACTCTAATTTTAAATCCTTTCAAAATCAGTAGTTAGGTTAATATAATTACTTCATTACACAAACAAGAACAATACATGGAAAACCTTACTGCCAACTTTACTGCACTATTTGGTATTTGGAAGATACTAGCTTTACACTTGGTAAGCATGCAAATTGTTTACATCTTGCTATGTGACATTTAAGAGAATAAACAAATTATGTAATGTATCAAATGTAATGTATCAAATGTGCTCTCTTGGCAATAAATAAAACGTAAGAATTTATCAAATCACTAACATACGCATGAGGCCAAGAATTATTGAAGAAATCTCAAATATACCTGGTACTAAGTTTTATGCCAAAAAGAGCCTCCACAGCTTCAGGAGTAGTGACTTCACTGAAAAATGACAGATAATCAATATTCAGATCCAACATAAACAAACCACAAACTGATGTGATCATGAGTTCAATTTTAACAATCAAGCCCACCTAATAGTATTAGATATTATTTGACTGAATATTTATTTAGAGTAAATACTAAAACACCTGCAATTGTTTTTAAAAATATATACCGTCTATCAAAGACGTCAAATGAGTCATTCAAGGACGAAGAATATATACATTAACACATAACTGAAAAAGACATTCTAGCGCCACTAACCTCCCTCTTTCACTCAGCATCACGCAAGAGGATATAAATATTTCTACCAAAATAAATCTTTTAATATTTTAATAAGACCTATGCAAATAGACTTAATATTAACATCCATTTTTCTCAGTTACATCATTTCTCATACTCTTCAAATAGATGAGCCTAACAAGCACAAGGTCATTGAAGAAACATATTTTACATTGAAGAAGAGTTTCAGGAATAATCTCGTTTAACCCCTTGTAGTACATAAATTGTTTTCCACCATCTTAAATATACCATGTAATAGAAAAGAACAAAAGTTTTATTACTACTACAACGTCAACCCACGTGTATCATTGAATCTTTATTACATCTACATCACGAGAGATAATTGGATAACTAGCAACTGTTTTTTAAAATAGTAAACTATGTAATGAGTGCATAAAAATTTGATGTGTTGTTCACAAAGTCAAACACTTAACTTATAACTATTAGCACGAGAGAGGTATTTCAAGTTTAACATTTTTAGATTTATAGTATTGAATCTCATCCTAGCCTAAAAATAATTCATTTTCTATATTGTTGCAGTACTTTCAAATTTTGAAGGCATCATCAAATGCTTTAGTAGAGGATGGCATTCGTGACATTATAATCTCTTAGAGTTTTATAATTTGGCTTGGTTTATAATTTGGCTTGACTTGTGTGGCTTGCTTATGATGCGTTTTAATGTCTCGATCGTCTTACAAAAATAAATGAATCTCTTAAAAAAAATTCTTGAGACTTACATGTTCAATGGAGGTGATACTAAAAGATAGTAAAAAATTATTGTTGTTTCTAAAATCTTCAATTGAATTTCTCTAAATTTAACATTGATGATATCCAAACACAAGGTTAATGAAAAAGCATACTATTACTTTAATAAAACTGAGGTTGACAATTACTTATCAAACTGGGTGTATGTTTATTCCCTATTTCTATTTTTAATACTTTGATGGTTCTTTATTACAGATTGTTCTTTTTTGCCAACTTTTTCCCATCAAACAAACAAAATATACATGAATATGCGGCATGCGAATATGATTCCGAAAACTGAATATGCAATTGAAACTCTTATTGAAAAATTATGATGGAACAACCCTCTTATCCGATACCATAGAAGACTTCACTGATTTAAATTAGATAAGAGATGTTAAAAATTAAGATATCAGAAAACAATGTATGTGCTACTAAAGGGTAAATGAGGAAGTTTCTGACACTCTTCGAATAAAGTGTATCATGCTTAAAATCGTGAAGTATTTCATAACATTAGGAAAAAATAATTGTTCCATCATATTTATTTAATAAGAGTTTCAATTGCATATTGAGATCGTTTTCTAAAAGACATTAAAAGCAAACTTTTACATTTACTAAAATTCAAATTTACAATTATTTACCAAACTATGTCTAATTTTGTTCTGTATTTCTATATTTTAAAATTTACTTTAATTGTTTATTCTTTTATTTATTTATTACATATGTATGATTTTTTCAAACGTTGCTGGTTGTCATAATCTCTTTTGACAACTTTTTTCCATAAATCTCTTAATATATATGAACATGTGACATGCAAATATGATTTGGAAAACTATTTGAATATGCAAATAAAATTCTTATTGAATAAATCTGATACAACAATTATCTTCACTAATGAAATTAACAAAGTCTTCCAAAGTATTAGGGAAAATGATTGTTCCATCATATTTATTAAGAGTTTCAATTGTATATTTATATGTTTCATGTATATATTGTTTAAGTGATTAATGGAAAAAAAATTGTCAAAAAATATATTTTGACAATAAGCAACATTCAAAAAATCATCAATTTGTAATAAATAAAAAAGAATAGGCAGTCAAAAATAAATTTTAAAATATAGAAATAAGTAACAAAAATACACAATATATCCGGAAACTCACCGATCCATCTATACTCACCAATGTACAATTAATAAATGGATGTTGTGAACACATCAATTTTAAAGGTTAGAGAGTTGCAATTGAATATTTAAGAAACATTTAATATCAATCCATTGCACATGTGAGTTTCAAGAAAATTTTCCAGACGTCAAAACATAAAAGATATGAATAGTGTCGATAAAAATCATCATTGAACTATCAAGCAAACCACACAAGCTATAACAAAAGTGACAAAAAAACTCACTGGTGTACTGATGTAATGGATAACAATGCTTAAGAAAGTGTGTGTACATGGCCATCTTATGACATTCAATATTATAAATCATTAACATTACTTTTTCAACAGAGAATTCAAATCATTAGCATAATCATTCCAATAGTTATACCTTATTGGGTAAGAGAATCAAAATCAATGTAATCCTCGGAGTGTTGGCGTTAGTACACAAAATTTCTTGAGCAATGTTATATATTTAAGATTTTGTTTGGCTATGTTAAATAAATATAAAACAAAGTTATGATGATAAAAACTTTGTGAGTGATTAATCAAAGAAAAAAGGTAAAAAAGAAAGGTGTTAAGGCTTTACACAGTACAAACTGGTGGTGGTGGCTTCAAACCAGAATCGATGGAGATGGTGGCAGTGATAAGATTAAAATTTTAGGATTTGTTGTGAGAGTGAGAGTGAAGGCTAAGAAAATAAGGATGGAATAATAGGTAATAATTCTTCAAAATCAGAACTACAAAATTCCGTTACATCGGCGAGCACGAGCTTCAATTTTATTTTCAAATCAGAACTATTCTCAAAAGGGATTTTTGATGGTTATATCTTCTTTTTGTTTTTTTATTCCCTATATACCCTACTTTGAAACAATATTCCTGAAATGCTCTACTTTTTCGTTCCTTCAGGAAGTCGTTTCCTGGGGAAGCGACCTCTTGAAGAGGAAATTTTTCAATGTTAACAGGGGGTCGTTTCCTGGGGAAGCGACCTCCCACTGGGTTTTTTTTTTTTGTTATATTTTAAAGTTAGTTTATTATTAGAATTATTAATTTAATTATTTAAAAAATAAAATACTAATATTAAATTACAATAAAGTATAGTAATAAATTATAAAAAAAATTTATAATTTAATTATTATTATTATTATCATTATTATTATTATTATAATAAATAATTATTATAGGTATAATTAAAAATTATTATAATTAAAGTGATTAAATAAATAAATTAAATGATAATAAAAATTAAATAATGATAACAATTAAATGAAAAGAAATTTATATTGATAACATGAAAATAAAATGAAATACATTAAATTATTAATTTAATTATTTAAAAAATAAAAATACTAATAATTAATTAAAAATACGTTAATAATTAATTATTAATAAATGTTATATTTTAATTATTGTTATTATTATAATAAATAACTATTATACTTTTAATTAAAAATTATTATACTTAAAATGATATTAAAAATTAAATAATAATAACAATTAAATGAAAAGAAATTGATATTGATAACTTGAAAACGAAATGAAATACATTAAATTAATAATAAAAAAGTACATCAATCAAATTTGAGTAGATGTGCCAGCAGCGTTTGGACAATGTTTTCTAGTATGACCAGAGACCCGACATAACCCGCATTTTCTTGGTTCTCTTTCTTTACTGTCCATTTCTGTTCTAATGCGTTTGCTCTTTGGACGACCATTCGTGACTCTCCGCATTAGTGGATTGTGACACACCTTAACACCTTCATATTGTGGCCAATATCCTTGGTTTGGTATGGGTTGGAACACTTCATCATAGACTTTTAATACCGTTTCCACTTTATACACATCAGGTATAAGGCTCCAATAATTATACTTTATGCTAGAGCATGCTGCTATGACATGTGAACAAGGCATATGTTTAGCTTGATATATTCCACAATCGCACCACTTGTTAGAAAGGTTTACACTGAAATGACCAATTGGTCGCCCTTCTCTTGGAACCACTGTCTCATGCACCATGAAAGTATGGTTGCTCCGATCAAAACTATCCACCCTATGACTAGTGGATTTACTTATTTCCAATTTCATAAAATCTATGCAAGGTTTTGTGTATACCTGACCAGAAGCTAAAATCGATGCGTGTTGTTTTCCCATGGTTGGAAATAGTGTCCCTGTTTTAAAATAAGTCGATTGCACCAAAGTAGTGATGGGAAGGTTGCGCGGGCCTTTTAATACTGCGTTGATTGACTCCACAAGGTTGGTTGTCATCTGACCCCAACGACTACCTCCATCGAATGCTTGAATCCAATCTTGTCGAGGTATGTTGTCTAACCATTTCAAAGCATCCGAATTTAGCATGCCGATTTCTCTACGGTAGTATCGATATGTAGGCTCGTTGATAGAGTAACCTGTATTAAAACATTAGACAATTATATAAATTGAGAATAAAATTATTAAAAATTAAGAAAATTATAAAAATTAAGAATGAAACTATTACCCATAGAAATAACTTTTTTCTTCAAAGCATTGTCTTTAAATTCCCTTGTAAAATTTTGTGCAATATGTCGGACGCAGAACATATGCTTTGACGGAGGATCTTGCCACCCATTATTCGGATTATTATAAGCACTCTTAATAGATTCATGTCTATCGGAAATCAAACAAGGGAATTTAAAGCACTCTTATAAGCACTCTTAATAGATTCATGATTCCATATTACCATATTTACATGCGGCTGCCTTTGGTGAAGTGGTAAAACTCGGAAACTATAAGATAGATGTCGGTCTCATCACTGCTATGGTTGGGAGATGGAGACCTGAAATTCACACATTTCATCTTCCAATAGGTGAGTGCACAATAACTTTGGAAGATGTTTATTACATTTTAGGATTAAACGTTTTCGGTTTACCTGTTACTGGTTCTAATTTTGTGCAAGTAAAACAAATCTGTCAAGATTACTTAGGAGTTATCCCACCCGACGGAGCAACAAAAGGTAATTCTATTAAATTAAAGTGGCTTAAGGATACATTTGACGATGTTGGTGAAAATGCATTTGAATTAGAAAAACAAGCATCATGTCGAGCATACATCCTACGTATGATCGGAGGGTTATTGATGCCTGACAAATCCAACAACCGTGTACATCTAAAGTATCTTTCACTATTAGGAGATTTAAACAAAGTATCCCAATATAGTTGGGGTTCAGCTGTTTTAGCTACACTTTATAGAGAATTATGCCTTGCAACGAAACCTGGTGTAATATCTATGGGAGGATGCGCATTATTGTTGCAAAACTGGGCATGGTATCGTTTGTCTTGTGTCGCTCCTGAATCTCCCAAACCATGGATATTTCCACTTGCACAGAGGTAACTATATTATTTTTATATTTTTTTTAAAAAACCAATTGCTTACCATATTAATAATTTTATTACATTTTTATTTTAATTATATTCGACAGGTTTAATTCTGGTGGTCTAAATTTTGCTAAAGTTCCTCATAACGACGTAGAAGGATATCGAAAAACAATTGATCACATGATGGTTGAGGAAGTAATATATTAAATCACATTTATTTGAATTTTTTTAAATATTTTATTATTTATACTTGTTATAATTACTTTTGCTTATTTTTTACATGTCAGTTTTATTGGAGACCTTATCTCGGGTTCCAACATGAAGTTTCAGAAGAAGATAGGGCCACTTGGAGTGCATGTACTTATCTACTCTGTTATCATATTGTTGAAAAATATCATACAGATAGGGTCACACTCCAGTTTGGTTTACATCAACAAATACCACAACCACCAGAGGACATGAAATCGTATCACGAGGTCGACATGAGGCGTGGGATTGATGATAATTGGACTTGGGTTTGGAGGGAAGAAATAAACCATTGGAATGAGCGCCATAATTACGTGTTGCAAGGTAACATCGTACAAGGTGTTTTATGTCATAGCACAGAATATATGATTTGGTTTAGACAACACACCAAATTGTTTATATCTGTAGAACAATATCTTCGTGATCCCCGTTTACAACCGCCGTCATATCCTCGTGTGCAATCGACCTCCCAATCAACCCCACAACACCAATACACAGGACCGTCTTCATCATCACCTCATATACACGTCGCTACTGAAGTTCCATTTTATGATCCACCACCATCTCAGTATTACGTTCCGTCGGTGCCAGAAATACCAACACCCGGTTATCCGACAGAAGATGGGCTTCTCTATAATTTGTTTGGAACTCAGTGCACAACTCCTGAGTCGGCATATGCTGTATTTGATTCAATGTATAATCAACAATCCCAAAATGTAATGGAACCAGGTGGCAGTGGTTCTAATCCATCTACAGCTTACATTGAAGAAAATGATCAAAATGACGATGAACCGGAAGAACCGCAACTTGTTCAGAGAGCTAGACGAGTTCGGCGACATCGTACATGTGGGACTGGGGGTCATTTAGGTGGACATCATTGATATAAATTTAATGTATTTTGTTTTTTCAAATTTGATTGATGTACTTTTTTATTATTAATTTAATGTATTTCATTTCGTTTTCAAGTTATCAATATCAATTTCTTTTCATTTAATTGTTATTATTATTTAATTTTTAATATCATTTTAAGTATAATAATTTTTAATTAAAAGTATAATAGTTATTTATTATAATAATAACAATAATTAAAATATAACATTTATTAATAATTAATTATTAACGTATTTTTAATTAATTATTAGTATTTTTATTTTTTAAATAATTAAATTAATAATTTAATGTATTTCATTTTATTTTCATGTTATCAATATAAATTTCTTTTCATTTAATTGTTATCATTATTTAATTTTTATTATCATTTAATTTATTTATTTAATCACTTTAATTATAATAATTTTTAATTATACCTATAATAATTATTTATTATAATAATAATAATAATGATAATAATAATAATAATAATTAAAATATAAATTTTATTTATAATTTATTACTATACTTTATTGTAATTTGATATTAGTATTTTATTTTTTAAATAATTAAATTAATAATTCTAATAATAAACTAACTTTAAAATATAACAAAAAAAAAACCCAGTGGGAGGTCGCTTCCCCAGGAAACGATCCCCTGTTAACATTGAAAAATTTCCTCTTCATGAGGTCGCTTCCCCAAGGAACGACTTCCTGAAGCAACGAAAAAGTAGGGCAAAAGTAGGGTAGATAGGGAATAAAAAAACAAAAAGAGGATATAACCATCAAAAACCCATTCTCAAAATCAAAATCATATTCACGTGTCATATCTTTAGTAATATCTTCATCACCAAGATCGATGGAACAAAAGGTTATGAACTTTGAAAACATGCAAAATACATTTAAAACCTTGTTTTTAGTTATAACAACTGGTTTTTTCTCCAATGATGTTATATTTTCCAGATCTATGTCTCCGAGCAAACTAAGGCAACATGAATTCATACATTATTCTCAAATAAGAAATAAAGGTAACAGTTAACCCTAACGGAAATAGAGTGTGAGACACATTGATTCGAAATGAAATTGGGGAAAAAGGAGAGTGTGGAAGTGGAAAAGCTTACCTTACCGAAGTATTTAACTATTTTGTCAAGGAGAGAGCGCAGATAAGGAAACAAGCTAGAAGAAGAACTTGTTTCAGAGAAGGGAATCAAACAACCATTTCAGCAACACGAACAAACATACTCTTAGACATCGACATTGTTACTGTGTTGTTGATTCTCAAACCATAATTCTACCAAGAAAAAGAAGAGAAGAAATTTGAGTGAGTGAGTGTGATTCTAGGGTTTGTAAATATGAGAAATGAGAGTTTAGAAATCGGTAAAAACGTTGGTGTGACCCGAAAACCCACCCACTCAGCTTTTGAAACGGACCAAGGCCCAACAAATTATTCGATAAAAATGTTAAATTAGGACTGCCATAAAAGACTGTGTTTTTCAATAAAAACAAGTAAGTTAATTAATTTGAAAGTGTACAAACTTCAATTTTATTAACTAGTTCATTGAAGGATCAGTACAACGGAAATTAGTTTATTATAATAAAATTAATTTATTTTATATTTATATTTTTAATTATAATATTTAATTAAATTTTGTTATTTTTATGGATTCTATTTTATATAAATTTTTTAATAATTATAAATAAAATAAAATTAAATATTAATATTATTATACAAATAATATTTATTGAATTAAAATATTAATTACTTAATTAAATAATTAATAAAACTTAAATTAATTATTTAATTAAAATAATAATTATTGAATAATAAAAATATATATTTATTATTATGAAATATGTTAACATGAAATAATATATAATATTTTATAAATTATAATTACTCATCCTTTCATACGTGGTCATGTCATTCTTAATTGATCAATGGTTATTGCTATTAAAAGTCTTCTCAATTTTTTTATTGGTAATACCTAAAAGTTGTAAAATGGATGGGTGTAAATTGCAAAAATACAAATTAGGAGCAATTAAAATTGTCACTAAAGGATTATTATTTTAGCGGCAATTAAATAGATCGTTACCAACATTCATTACAATTGCTGCTAAATAGTTATTGGCAGTGTTAATTAATCAAATTTAACAAATTAAATTTATCAAATGAACTCTCGAAGTATTTTCGAGTTGGTTCTGTTCATTTTCAGTTCTACAAATATTGAAAAAGTTGTCCCTTTTAAATTTGGAATATTTTCATTTAAATGAAATTTTAAGCATAAACAACTATAATATAATTCTTTTAATTAAGTCAATTTAATAGTTTATTGATAGTTTATTACAATGTCGCTCAGTATGAGCCACCACGATAATTGTGATCATGTTTTGCAAGGTAGGTCTTGACTTTGACCACAATTAACGTCTCAGTTGCTTTTTTCTTATAGATGTTTGTTAGTGAAAAATCATTGTCTCATCGTTTCATTTTCAATCAAACCAATGCATACCATGACGTTATGTTTACAAACAATAATCATTATCAATCCTATTCCAAATTGATTAAATTAGCTTTAACATACTTATATTATAAAAAAGTAAATAAAAGTCCGTCCCAGTTCAAAAATTCTCTTTGCGTGTTTTATGTTATCTCAACATATTCAGTTCATAAAAGGGCTTTCAACTTGACTATGTGACAAATTATCTTAGCAAATTTGAATTCGATCACTTTTAAAATATGAAATTTTCCAATTATGTAAGCGAATCATCTTTAGAAGAAAAACCTAAAGTTCTAGACCAGATTTGCTTAGCGAAATCCAAATTCACTTAAGGAATTTATTCGAATTCAAACACCAAATACAACGGCTAATACATCAAAATAGACTACAAACATTCAACACTCAATCTTTCAATTCAATAACAAATCACAATTAATAGATTATGCATACAATAAGAATGAATTATTGAAGGAATGGATGAAAATACCAAGAATACCTACATGCAAAACCTTACAATGGAGCTTCATTTTTTTTTATTGTGATATTTTTTGGGTGGAATGAAAATGAAGTGGGGGTGGTGTGTGTGTTTGTGTCCTGTAAGTGGTAGGGAAAGGAGAAGACTATTTTTTCTTTCTTTGAACACTTATTTTTTATAATACTACAACCCCTCAATCCCCAATTTAAATAACAATATAAATTAAATATTACTAGCATATAATTGATATCAATGAACAATAAAATTATTAATCTAATTAACCATCTTAACCTTGTAAGTTTTTCTAAAGTAGTAAGATGGTCTTTTACAATTACAATAGAAAGAATTGTGATGTGATCCTAAAATTATCTTTCATGAAAAGAAGATTTAATATATTAATTGAATACAAAGAATCAAGTTAATTTTGATTAAAGTATTATTTTTGTTTGTGATGACTTCTCTATCTTTGGTTATATTTGGAGTTTTGGATGTTTAATTGATGTCTTTAATTCATTGGAAAGCTTAAAGAATATTCCACAAATAGTCTTTTAAGACTCAAGAGAAAATTCAGCATTTTATATAGTGAAAAATGGACTGAAAAATTCAAAACATGAAAATTAGGAGAAATTGGGCCAACAAGGGCTAGAGGGGGTGCAAGAGCACTTATTCGGAGAGTAGAAGCAATCGACCTTGAATTATTTAAGGGTTGATTGGAGTCTCTTTAGTGGTTTGTAACCTCCATTCATAAAGAAGAGACAAGACATTAAGAGGTGACAGACCAATAAAAAGAGGGTGTTACAATTGCAACCAAGACTAATGCTAGTTATTGTAATTTTTCTTTTTCTCGTACAATCACCAAATTATCCCCTTTTTTGTATATGTATGCACAAAATTTATAAATAAAATATTTAAATTTTGTTAAAAAATTATACTTTACGTATTTTTTAGAGTTTGACACTTTTTTGTTGTGAAATTGACTATCCTTTTTACCTTACCAAAAAAATCAAATTTCTTTGTGGCAATTATTCACTTAAAGTTTATTATTTTTATTCTTCATAAAAATAAGAGGGTGACCATTTTTATTCTTCTTAAAAAAAGAGGGTGACGCCTTTTTATTTTTGTCTACTCCATTTTGATTTGTTATTTTTTTCTTGTTACAACTTTATCACTTAGTTATGCACATTTACTACTCATTATTATTTATATTCTTGCAATTTTATAGTTCTTGTTATAAATCCTCTACAATTTTCATTGTATCTCTGCAATTCCATCCTCTACAATAATAATAACTTGAATTAATAACTGAGGAAATTTAAAATTCCATATATTATAAATTATTAATAACATTTTGAAAATCTATTATAAATTCTATATAAATAATCGAAAATTTAAAAATTATTGATAACTATTTACATTCCATATGAAAAATTAGAACAGTAATGTAATAATATAATATAATAATAATAATAATAATAATAATAAATAATAATAATAATAATAATAATATAATAATAATAATAATAATAATAATAATAATAATAATAATAATAATATAATAATAATAATAATAATAATAATAATAATAATAATAATAATAATATAATAATAATAATAATAATAATAATAATAATAATAATAATAATAATAATAATAATAATAATAATAATAATAATAACAACAACAACAACAACTTGAATTAATAACTGAGAAAATTGGAGAGGACTCTTAGTGTGACTCATGAATTTCTAAATTTAGAATAACCATAGATATATGTTTAAATAGATATATGGATTAAACAGATGTTTATTTTGATACGAAGTCTCATTTTAAAATTTTAAATAACCAAATTTTGAGGATTTATAATAAAAATTACAAGCAAATTTAATTTAATTCTTTACAAAAATTGAAAAATTTTAAGAGTTAGCAAAACCACTAACCCTATGTATCAACCACAATAGTATCAATTTGAAGAGATTATAAATAATTTTATAATTCACAATGAATAAAATGGATTTTAAATATAAACCTTAAAAACATGTAAAACTATATTTGAATATGACTAATGAGTCAAGATTAAGTAATGGTCGATCAAAATCTCTAATCATAGGATAGGTGAATTATATTTAATTAATTGGCGAATGTATATTTTTTTATTCGAGAGATTCTCGTTCAAAATATCCTTTAGTTTTTTGAATAAAGAGCATACTTTAATTAAATAGTAAAAATTTGGAATTCATCGTAAAGATTTTCTCAAATAGAATAAATATAAATTAAGTGTCGACTAAAATAGAAAACCAAAATAATTTTTTTTTAAAATTGAATAATAACAAAAAGATTTCATCAAATCATGAAAGTAGTAATAATTGTAATTATAATCACAGTTGTAATAATATATAATACAATATAAGATTCGATACAAATACAAAAACTACCAAAACTAAGAAACAATTCTTATATCAATACAAAAACTACCAAAACTAAGAAACAATTCTTATATCAACACTATTATGCTTGATTTAAGAATTATTTTTGAAATTAGCTATTCTATTCTAATATAATAATTTTCTTAAAATTCAAAAGTCATCACTAGAACGCAAATTAACCTACGTCATAATTACTAAATTACCATAGAGGAGTCGCTTACTATAATAGGGCAAGAAAAAATGCCAAAATATAAAATGAACTAGCAAACATTAAGAACAACAAAAGGAGGACGAATGGCATTATCACCAATGCTGGATCTAAATCAGCAGCTTGGCTTGTCTCTAATGTCACTTGAAAATAATTCTCATGATCATCTTCACTTTCACTTTGCAAAAAAAATAATATTAAAATAAGAATATTTTAAAATAAACCTAATAAAGATTTAGTGTTTCTTATTCATACTAATAAAAACAAAATGTTATATTGTGTATCATTATAATAATGCTATGTTATTTGGACACAATACATTATAATCTAATGTTTTTATGATCATCATAATCATAACTAAGTAGAGAAAACATTAATAAAAAATTTAATTTAATAAAAATCAAATCAAAACCCATCTATAAAAATAAAATAAAATAGAAAACTATTTTTATCTCGTCATGTTTCTTAAATAAAATTACACATTGAAGTTATAATTTTGATTAAACAAAAAAAGTGTTTTTCTCCAAAAGTATATTTTTTAATAACAAAGAAAAGAGTGTTGTTTTCAAAGTGTAGGTGGGGTGGAATTTTTTTTTAATTTTATGCCAAAAAAATAATTTCGATAAAATATTAATTCTTGCATGTTTTAGAATATTTTATACCTTGATTGGAGCCCCAACCTTAGAATTTGCCATTGCTATTATCATTGATAAGGTTAAGAACATTATAAGTGTGGTTTTTGTAAAAGCCATGGTGTTGTGAATAAACAAGAAAAACACAAACGAACCAAAGAGAAAATTGGGTATTACAATTGGTATTATCGTTTGCCAGCTTCTTATTTATAGTGTAAACCTTGATTTTTCATTAGCACCAAAAAATAATTAATTTCCTAATTAATTATAGATTCTGTTCGATTTTTTAATATTTTTATTTTTTGAACATAGATTCTGCTCAATTATAGCATATTTAAAATTCTTTAAGTTAAAATATTAATACAAATTAATAAAAAAAAATACAAAAAATTAACTACAACTTATATAATTTAAACTTTGCTCAAAATCAAACTTTTTAGATCAATTTTTTATTTCTTTTGATTGACTCAGGTATGGTGGCGGCGTACTCATTATATAAGAGAAGAGAAAAATGTAAAAAATTATATTTTTTAATTTGAGACTTTAATAGTGAAGTTGAGAGAGTTCGATCGATTTAAAATTTTTAAATGTTGAATATAATTAAATAACCAACTTTAAGTAATAATATAATATTTAAAATAATTTTATTTACTTTCATGATCTAAATAAGAATTATAAACATTATTTTTAACTTTTAAATGACATAAGTTTTAATAATATTTATAACTAAAAATACTATCACTAAAAGTAGTTGATTTGACAAAAAGACAACTTAAAATAAAATAACTAAAACAAATGAGAATGACAAATAATATATTTCTCTAGTTTGTTGGCACTTTTAATTATATAATTTTGATCCCTAAGTCGCATCTCTTGTTATTTGATTTTGAATCATTGTGAATATTTTTATTAAACTGATTATGAATATTCAATTATTTTAATCGTATTTTTATTTAGGATATAATACAAGAAAAACTGAACAATTGCGAGATACAAATAAACAACCTATTGTTAGTGTTAATTTAGTTAATATGATATATATCATCTTTCCAAACAACACTACCAATAGGTAGAGCCGTAAATTTAACAAGTCTCCTGTCTATTGGTCTTAGCTTACAGGTTTGGTCTTAGCTTACAGGTTGGAGGGGTAAAAAAATTTATAATTTAAATAGTTCAAAAAAATAAATCTTCCTACACTAAAAACTCCCTAAAAATAAATCACTGATAAATTTTTTTCAATTTTTTGCTATTAAAATTTTTTGATTTTTTTCTATAAAAAATTTCAAATTTTTTTCGATAAAAAAATTTCTCGATATCAATTTTAATCTTAACAAATAAAAACAATTATTATCCTAATAAATTTTTATTTATCGAGAACAAGAAAAAATTCAATTCTTTTAGGTAAGGCATTCAAGTTATATTTTCTCAAAATATGGTAATTTTTCTAAGATTTTTACAAATTATCTTTTCGAATAAAAGAAATTTCAAAATAATCTCTCTTAAGAAAACACAATATCAAAATTAACAATATATTGGGGATCTATAAATCCTCTAAGCTCCCTCGTTAATACAACTCATTAACAATTAATAGGTTCGGGCCTTCATAATGCTTTAAAACAATATATTTTATAGAGACCTAATATTCGTATGAGGTGTATATCAATAAATAAAAAAGAATTAAGACCTTAAGAATTTGGACAGCTTTTTATGACAGCTCTATCAGCATACAGTAACTAAATGGAACAACCTATTTTAGATCAATATTTTACTCTCTTTTGGATGTTTTGGTGATTATTATTGGTTATCTAGTTGCAGTGTTTGTAATTCTCTATTCATCATGCTAGTTTCCTTGTCTACTTTAAAAGTATTAACTTGTATATAAATCGACACACACACCTATCTATGACCATAACATCACTACATTCGAATAAACATTGACTTAAATTAGCTTTAGTTGTTAAATTGTATGATAACTTTTTGTTATAGCAACCTACAAACCTAACGGCTCATATATACTTTGTGATGGCTTACTTGATTTTGGTTAGCTGATTTAAATGAAAGTAAGCTTTTTCTAAATTAAAGGTTCGTATAATTTGTTGTGAGAACTATTAGACATTTCATTCTGTAAATAAGGTATGTGGTCACAACCAAAACTAGTGATAATACAATACTAGAGTCTTGTGAATAATGTAACAAATATATGTAACTTTTTATATGGGCAATGGTTTTGTCAAAAATCTTCTCAAATTTTATAATGGCAGTACCAGGTAAAGCAATATTAAATTCCAGCCGAATTAGATAAAAGTTTTTTTTTAGTTGTGAGTGGTGACAATAGAGTTATATCCTCTAATGATAAGTAAAGCTTCTCGAAATATCATATATATTTACATTAAAATTAATACAATTAAATTATCTAATATTTTGCATGGCACGCCGACGATGTGCAATCGGCATAGTGTAGAAAAATAACATCTCTCACGTAATTTTTGGTTTCTTAAAAGTACCTCATTATTATTTTTTTTTTGGAATAAATTATGTATTAAATTAATTGAAAAGGAGAAATTACTTTTTAAAATTTGAGCTTCAAGTTTAATTTTATTTATGGAAATAATGAATCGTCGGGAAGAACTAAGACATCTTTGGTCAGACTCTTAAAGTGTTTTAACCAACAAATGTTCTGATATTATACAACAAATCAAACCTGCATACATATATACATCCTCAATAAAACTATACTCATCATATTTCCTATATCGGTATAAGTCATCCCAACTACGAATCCAAGTAGAAAATCAGTTACTATCACAAATTACACCCTAAAGAATATGACTTGCGGTCTTAACTATATTACTACAATTCGTATACCCATAACAACTGCTCTAATACAGTATATGACGGTCTAATTACACTCTAAATATACCGGTACTAATATGACGTCTTACTTGATATGACGGGTGCTATATGGATATAGACTACAACATAACAACGAACTCTATTGAGCTTTATCCTCATTCGCATGCCACACATATTTCCCATGTCATTATTAATTAATTGTTTGATTTGGGACAAGAAAGCTTTTCCCAAAGAGATTTTGATTACAACATTCTTGAAAAAATAATCATATCATCCATATGTAATTAAAGAACAATAATTTCTGTGTCATCCATCTGTAGATAATGAACAGTCAAAGATTTAAAAAATAGAAATAGGGAACCACATACACCGAATTCGTATATACGTACACTTCATGCCATCATGAGTTTAATTTAAATGTAAGGTGTTTCAATGTAGACTTGTGTTTGGGATACTGATTTGGAATTTTGATTGAAAAAGTTATAACTATTGACACAGCCACAAAGAGATATTCAAGTTTAACTTTTTAAAATTTAAAATATTAAACCATCTTATTCTAAAAATAATTCATCTCGGACATTATTCACAAACTCGCCAATACTTTCTAGAAGAATGCAATTTATATTATTTGATCCTTATGTTTTAAGTCTCGATTGTCTTGCAGAAATACCTGAATCTCTGAAGAGATGAATTTCTGGATCCCTCTCAAGCATGATGCAATGGAGAGGCTACTAAACAAGTTATTTATTGGCATCCCTATAATGTTTATGAAATCTTCAATTCGTCAGTATCTCTATACGCTTCATTACTTCACTTTACTTGTACAACGATTTAATTGAGGTCCTCTGCATTAGTGTTGCACAACAATCACTTACATCCATTTTCTCGGATATCTCAGATGAGCCTAACAAGCACAAGGTTATTGAAGAAACATCCATTTGCTCAATTTGATAAATTCTCAGGATTTATTTATTGGCCAAGAGAAAGCAAGAAGAAAGCTTTGATACATAATCTAATTTATATTGTCACATCACGTATACAATTTGCAACAGTAACAAGTGTTAAAGCTAATATTTTCAAATAACCAATGTGCATACAGTAAAGTTTCGACATATTTTTATTGTTTATGAATGAAAAATTATATTTAATCTAATTACTGATTTTGATAAGATTTAAATTCTTGGGTCGTAATGTTTACCTATACGACGAAATCACAACTTTCACAACGTGTGATTCCTTCATAAATAGGATTACGACCAACGAAGAAGCATTTTTAACTCTAATTTTAAATCCTTTCAAAATCAGTAGTTAGGTTAATAAATACTTCATTACACAAACAAGAACAATACATGGAAAACCTTACTGCCAACTTTACTGCACTATTTGGTATTTGGAAGATACTAGCTTTACACTTGGTAAGCATGCAAATTGTTTACATCTTGCTATGTGACATTTAAGAGAATAAACAAATTATGTAATGTATCAAATGTAATGTATCAAATGTGCTCTCTTGGCAATAAATAAAACGTAAGAATTTATCAAATCACTAACATACGCATGAGGCCAAGAATTATTGAAGAAATCTCAAATATACCTGGTACTAAGTTTTATGCCAAAAAGAGCCTCCACAGCTTCAGGAGTAGTGACTTCACTGAAAAATGACAGATAATCAATATTCAGATCCAACATAAACAAACCACAAACTGATGTGATCATGAGTTCAATTTTAACAATCAAGCCCACCTAATAGTATTAGATATTATTTGACTGAATATTTATTTAGAGTAAATACACCTGCAAATTGTTTTTAAAAATATATACCGTCTAATCAAGACGTCAAATGAGTCATTCAAGGACGAAGAATTATACAACTAAACACATAACTGAAAAAGACATTCTCAGCGCCACTAACCTCCCTCTTCACTCAGCATCACGCAAGAGGATATAAATATTTCTACAAAATAAATCTTTTAATATTTTAATAAGACCATGCAAATAGACTTAATATTAACATCCATTTTCTCAGTTAATCATCATTTCCATACCTTCAAATAGATGAGCTAACAAGGCACAAGGTCAATTGAAAGACATATTTTATTGGAAGAAGATTTCAGGAATAATCTGTTTTAACCCCTTGTAGTACATAATTGTTTTCCCACCATCTTAAATATACCATGTAATAGGAAAAGAACAAAAGTTTATTACTACTACAACTCAACCACGTGTATCATTGAATCTATTTACATCTACATCACGAGAGATAATTGATAACTAGCAACTGGTTTTTTAAAATAGTAAACTATGTAATGAGTGCAATAAAAAATTTATGTGTTTTTCACAAAGTCAAACACTAACTTATACTATTAGCACGAGAGAGGTATTTCAAGTTTAACAATTTTTAGATTTATAGTATTGAATCTCATCCTAGCCTAAAAAATATCATTTTCTATATTGTTGCAGTACTTTCAAATTTTGAAGGCATCAATGCAAATGCTTTAGTAGAGGATGGCATTCGTACATTATAATCTCTTAGAGTTTATAATTTGGCTGGTTTATAATTGGCTTGACATTGTGTGGCTTGCTTATGATCGTTTTAATGTCTCAATCGTCTTAATGCAAAAATAAATGAAATCTCTTAAAAATTCTTGAGACTTTACATGTTCAATGGAGGTGATACTAAAAGAATAGTAAATTATTGTTTGTTTCTAAAATCTTCAATTGATTTCTCTAAAATTTAAGCATTGATGTATCCAAACACAAGGTTAATGAAAAAGCATACTATTATTTAATAAAACTGAGGTTGACAATACCTTATCAAACTGGGGTGTAGTTTATTCCCTATTTCTATTTTAATACTTTGATGGTTTCTTTATTACAGATTGTTCTTTTTTTTTTGCCAAACTTTTTCCCCATCAAACAAACAAAATATACATGAAATAGCGGCATGGCGATATGATTCCGAAATGAATATGCAATTGAAACTCTTATTGAAAAATTAATGATGAACAACCCTCTATCCGATACCATAGGAAGACTTCACTGATTTAAATTAAGATAAGAGATTGTTAATTAAGATATCAGAAAAAAAACAATGTATTGTGCTACTAAAGGGTAAATGAGGAAGTTTCTGACACTCTTCGAATAAAGTGTATATGTTAAATCGTGAAAGTATTTCAATAACAATTAGGAAAAAATAAATTGGTTTCCATCATATTTATTTAATAAGAGTTTCCAATTGCATATTGAGATCGTTTTCTAAAATGACATATGCAAACTTTTACATTTTACCTAAAAAATTCAAATTACATTATTTACCAAAAACTATGTCTAATTTTTGTTCTGTATTTCTATATTTTAAATTATCATTAATTGTTTATGAATTCTTTTATATTATTTATTACATATGTATGATTTTTTCAAACGTTTGCTGGTTGCTATCTCTTTGACACTTTTTCCATAAATCTCTTAATATATATGAACCATGTGACATGCAAATAAATGATTTGAACGATGATGTGCAAATAATTTCTTATTGTAAATTGTACTTTTTTGCAATCAAGTCATTCAGGGGAAAATGGTTCCATCATTATTAAGAGTTTCAATTGTATATTTTATATGTTCGATTGTGGTGTGGAAAAAAAGAGGTCAAAAATATATTTTTGACAGAAAATCATCAATTGTAATAATAAAAAAGAATAGGCAGTCAAAAATAAATTTTAAAAATATAGAAAATAAGTAACAAAAAATACACAATATATCCGGAAACTTCACCGATTCCATCTATACTCACCAATGTATCAATTAATAAATGGATGTTTTGTGAACACATCATTTTAAAAGGTTAGAGAGTTGCAATTGAATATTAAGAAACATTTAATATCAATCATTGCACAATGTGAGTTTCAGAAAATTTTCCAGACGTCCAAAACTAAAAGATAATGAATAGTGTCGATAAAACTCAATCATTGAACCTATCAGCACCACACAAGCTATAACAAAAGTGACAAAAACCACTGGTGTACTGTATGTAATGGATAACAATGCTTAAGGAAAGTGTGTGTACATGGCATCTTATGACATTCAATATTATAAATCAATATAACATTACTTTTTCAACAGAGAATTCAAATCATTAGCATAATCATTCCAATAGTTATACCTTATTGGGTAAGAGAATCAAAATCAAAGTAATCCTGAGTGTTGGCGTTAGTAACACAAATTTCTTGAGCAATGTTATATATTTAAGATTTTGTTGGCTATGTTAATAAATATAAAACAAAGTTTATGATGATCAACTTTGTGAGGTGATTAATCAAGAAAAAGGTAAAAAAGAAAGGTGTTAGGCTTTACCACAGTACAAAACTGGTGGTGGTGGCTTCAAACCGAACGATGGAGATGGTGGCAAAGTGATAAGATTAAAATTTTAGGATTTGTTGTGAGAGTGAGAGTGAAGGCTAAGAATAATAAGGATGGAATAATAGGTACTAATTCTCAAAATCAGAACTACAAAATTCCGACATCGCGAGCAAGAGAATTCATTTTATTTCAAATCAGAACTTTCTCAAAAAGGGAATTTTTGATGGTTATCTTCTTTTTGTTTTTTTATTCCCTATATACCTACTTTGAAACAATATTCCTGAAATGCTCTACTTTTTTTTTCGTCCTTTCAGGAAGTGTTTCCTGGGGAAGCGACCTCTTGAAGAAGGAAATTTTTCAATGTTAAACAGGGGTCGTTTCCTGGGGAAGGACCTCGCCACTGGTTTTTTTTTTTGTTATATTTAAAAGTTAGTTATATTAGAATTATTAATTTAATTAATTTAAAAAATAAAAATACTAATATTAAATTCAATAGTATAGTAATAAATTATAAAAAATTTATAATTTAATTATTATTATTATTATCATTATTAATTATTATTATAATAAATATTTATTATAGGTATAATTAAAAATTATTATAATTAAAGTGTAAATAAATAATTAAATGATATAAAAATTAAATAATGATAACAATTAAATGAAAAGAAATTTATATTGATAACATGAAAATAAAATGAAATACATTAAATTATTAATTTAATTATTTAAAAAAAATCAAATCTTTGAATAATTATCACTTAAAAGTTTATTATTTTTATTCTTCATAAAATAAGAGGGTGATACCATTTTTATTCTTCTTAAAAAAGAGGGTGACGCCTTTTTATTTTTGTCTACTCCATTTTGATTTGTTATTTTTTTCTTGTTACAACTTTATCACTTAGTTATGCCATTTACTACTCATTATTATTTATATATTCTTGCAATTTTATAGTTCTTGTTATAAATCCTCTACAATTTTCATTGATCTCTGCAATTCCATCCTCTCAATAATAATAACTTGAATAATAACTGAGGAAATTAAAATTCCATATATATAAATTATTAATAACATTTTGAAAATCTATTATAAATTCTATATAAATAATCGAAAATTTAAAAATTATTGATAACTATTTACATTCCATATGAAAAATTAGAACAAGTAATGTAATAATAATAATAATAATAATAATAATAATAATATAATAATAATAATAATAAAATATAATAATAATAATAATAATAATAATAATAATTAATAATAATAATAATAATAAATAATAATAAATAATAATAATAATAATAATAAATAATATAATAATAATAATAATAATAATATAATAATAATAATAATAATAATAATAATAATAATAATAATAATAATATAATAATAACAACAAACAACAACAACTGAATTAATAACTGAGAAAATTGAGAGGACTCTTAGTGTGACTCATGAATTTCTAAATTTAGAATAACCATAGATATATGTTTAAATAGATATATGGATTAAACAGATGTTTATTTTGATACGAAGTCTCATTTTAAAATTTTAAATAACCAAATTTTGAGGATTATAATAAAAATTACAAGCAAATTTAATTTAATTCTTTACAAAATTGAAAAATTTTAAGAGTTAGCAAAACCACTAACCCTATGTATCAACCACAATAGTATCAATTTGAAGAGATTAATAAATAATTTATAATTCACAAGAATAAAATGGATTTTAAATATAAACCTTAAAAACATGTAAAACTATATTTGAAATATGACTAATGAGTCAAGATTAAGTAATGGTCGATCAAAATCTCTAATCATAGGATAGGTGAATTTATTTAATTAATTGGCGAATGTATATTTTTTATTCGAGATCTCGTTCAAAATATCCTTTAGTTTTTTGAATAAAGAGCATACTTTAATTAAATAGTAAAATTTGGAATTCATCGTAAGATTTTCTCAAATAGATAAAATAAATTAAGTGTCGACTAAAAGAAAACCAAAATAATTTTTTTAAAATTGAATAATAACAAAAAGATTTCACAAATCATGAAGTAGTAATAATTGTAATTATAATCACAGTTGTAATAATAATAATACAATATAAGATTCGATAGCAAATACAAAAATACCTAAACTAGAACAATTCTTATATCAATACAAAACTACCAAAACTAAGAAACAATTCTTATATCAACACTATTATGCTGATTTAAGAATTATTTTTGAAATTAGCTATTCTATTCTAATATAATAATTTTCTTAAAATTCAAAAGTCATCACTAGAAACGCAAATTAACCTACGTCATAATTACTAAATTACCATAGAGGAGTCGCTTACTATAATAGGGCAAGAAAAAATGCCAAAATATAAAATGAACTAGCAAACATTAAGAACAACAAAAGGAGGCGAATGGCATTATCACCAATGCTGATCTAATCAGCAGCTTGGCTTGTCTCTAATGTCACTTGAAAATAATTCTCATGATCAATCTTCACTTTCACTTGCAAAAAAAATAATATTAAAATAAGAATATTTTAAAATAAACCTAATAAAGATTTAGTGTTTCTTATTCATACTAATAAAAACAAAATGTTTATTGTGTATCATTATAATAATGCTATGTTATTTGGACACAATACATTATAATCTAATGTTTTATGATCATCATAATATAACTAATAGAGAAAACATTAATAAAAATTTAATTTAATAAACAATCAATCAACCCATCTAATAAAAATAAAATAAAATAGAAAACTATTTTTATCTCGTCATGTTCTTAAATAAATTACACATTGAAGTTATAATTTTGATTAAACAAAAAAAGTGTTTTTCTCCAAAGTATTTTTTTAATAACAAAGAAAAGAGTGTTGTTTTCAAAGTGTAGGTGGGGTGGAATTTTTTTTAATTTATGCCAAAAAAATAATTTCGATAAAAATATAATTCTTGCATGTTTTAGAAATTTTATACCTTGATTGGAGCCCCAACCTTAGAATTTGCCATTGCTATTATCATTGATAAGGTTAAGAACATTATAAGTGTGGTTTTTGTAAAAGCCATGTGTTGTGAATAAACAAGAAAAAACACAAACGAACCAAAGAGAAAATTGGGTATTACAATTGGTATTATCGTTGCCAGCTTCTTATTATAGTGTAAACCTTGATTTTTCATTAGCACCAAAAAATAATTAATTTCCTAATTATTATAGATTCTGTTCGATTTTTTTAATTTTTATTTTTTGAACATAGATCTCCTCAATTATAGCATATTTAAATTCTTTAAGTTAAATATTAATACAAATTAATAAAAATACAAAAAATTAACTAAAATATAAATTTAAACTTGCTTAAAATCAATTTTTAGATCAATTTTTATTACTCTTGATTGGGTATGGTGGGTGGCTCGTTGATGTAAAAATTATATTTTTTAATTTGAGACTTTAATAGTGAAGTTGAGAGAGTTCATATTTAAATTTATGTTGAAATATAATAAATAACAACTTTAAAGTAATAATATAATATTTAAAAATTTTAATTTATCTTTTGATCTAAATATAAAATTTAACATTATTTTAACTTTTAAATGACACAAGTTTTAATAATATTTATAACTAAAAATATATCACTAAAGTAGTTGATTTTAAAAAAAAAACAACTTAAAATAAAAATAATAAACAAATAGAGATGACAATAATATATTTTCTAGTTTGTTGGCACTTTTATTAATAATTTTGATCCCTAAGTCATCTCTTGTTATTTGATTTTGAAATCATTTGTAAATATTTTTATTAACTGATTATGAATATTCAAATTTTTAATCTGTATTTTATTAGGATATAATACAAGAAAAACTGAACAATCGTGAGAATACAATAAACACCTGCTATAGTGTTAATTTAGTTAATATGATAATATCCTCTTCTCGAACAACACTACCAAAAGAGTTTATAAATTAGAGCCTAGTCTTGGAGTTGAACCTACAAAATTAATGAACAACCTATTTTAATTTTTAACTCTTTTATGTTTGGTTAATTTAGTTCTAGTTTACAAGTGTCATTTTATTTTTTACTTAATTTTATATAAAAACTTTGATTATGGACTACAACTAATTATTTGACTTAAATTAGCTTTATGTTAATTTGTGATGATACTTTTTGTTATATGAGCACCTACAACTCTAACGGCTCATATAATACTTGGATTACTTTTTGTTGCTGATTGTAAATGAAATATGTTTTCTAAATTAAGGTTCAGTATAATTTAGTTTGAACTATGATTTTCATTTGATAAATATATACGTCACAAAACTAATGATAATCAAATGGTCTAAAAGTACAAATATATGTACTTTTTATGGGCAATGAGGTTATTGGCTAAAAAAATCTTCTCAAAATTTTATAATGGGCAGTACCGGTAAAAGCATATTAATCTGCCGCTAAAATGTTTTTTTTAGTTGTACAAGGAGTTATATTCTATTGTGTAGCTCAAATCATATATAAATAAAAATAAAACTCTTAGAGTTAATTGTAGTTTTGGTCGTCCTTATTTTAAAGCTGAAATTCGTAAAAATAATTCTCCTAGTTTTAAGCAAAAATTGTTTTGGTTTTTCTTATTTAGTTTAATTTACAGTTTTGGTCCCCTTATTTTAGCTAAACATTTAAAAATAAGTTTTCATCCAATTTTTAGACTAAAATCTGTTAGGAGACCAAAAACTGAGATTAAGCTAAAATAGTAGGACCAAATCTACAATTAAGTCAAATTTTATTTGCATAGCACTTTGGGATGCGCAGTCGCAAAGTGGTAGAAAACTAACATTCTCTCGTAATCTTGGTTCCTTAAAAGTATCTCACATTTTTTTTGGAACAAATTAAATAGATAAAAAATAATTGAAAAGGAGATAAATGACTTTTTAAAATTTGAGCTTCAAGTTTAATTTTATTTATGAGTATATAACTTAAGAATGATAGAAAAGCATATCGCTATTGTTTTAATTAATTTTCACACAACAAACAAAGTGTGGACATCATCCAACCCTGCGATTTTTATATCTTTGATTATATTAATTCATTTTTAATGAAGAGATATTTAATGTAAATTGTTTTGAATTTCAAAAACATATGAAAATTAAAATTTATGTCATTGAAAATATTATACATAGTTGAAATCGCGGATTAAGGACTCTCTTTAAAGTGTTTTTACGATACTGTTCAAATTGTACAAATCAAACTATCCAACCACGAAGTCACCAAATAAATTAATTCATATTTACTGTTATCGAAGTTCCACTACACCATAGAATACCATTTAAAATTACACCTCAATATGACGGACTAATAACTACCACACGTAATAATTGGTATTATGAGCACGCATATAAAAGATTAACAATATAAAAACTGCTACTAAAAAACAACAGGCAGACAAAAATAACCGCTCATAATAATATTAAGACATACTAAAAAAATCGACAAAACTATGACATAAAACTGCTATAAGAAATAATATTAAAACTATTCAAATCGAATAGACTACAACGATAACAACCACTCTATTACATTCGCATGCCATGTATTCATGTAATTTTATTGTTTGAATGGAAAAAAGTTGTCAAAAGAGATTGAGAGACAAGCCAACATTTGAAAAAATGTAATCATCCATCTCTATTAGAACAATCAAAGTTTTAAAAAATAGAAATGGAGAAGAAAAAAATTGTATCATCCATCTGCATTTATATATAACACTCTACAACGCTTTAACAATAATTTTAAATTTTGAATTTCAAAAAATATTATTATATAATTGAAAATAATTGAAATTTTAAGAAAATGTTAGATTTTGATGGTCCCCTCCATTTTTTATACTATGAAGTTCATAGAGGAATTTGGGAGTAGGATTCATACTCTGGTTTTACAAATTATTTTTATTTTTATCAAATATAATAAATAAATAAATAACATGGGAAGTGTAAAATTTTAACGTAAAAAATATTTAACAAATTCTATAAATAATCATCTCAATATCACGTCATAAATAAATATAACGAATTCTATAGAATTAAATTTCTCTTAGAGTTTTTTAAGTTTGTTAATAGGTTAATTTGGTATTTTAAGTTCAATTTTATACACTTTTGCTTTGTTTGATATAAGAAGAAGTGAGAGGATTTGGATGAAGATTTCGTTGCAAACAATAGGGAATTATGGTATGGTCGGTGTTAAAAATTACATCCATAGTTCCTGAGTCAATCATTCAAAAGTCGTGTAAACAAGAGAATTACTGTTGAGACAAATCTCTCCAAATGATTTTAATGATAACAAGATTACTTAAAAGATTAATGATTGTGGTTAATGACCTAATATGTGGCTTTTGAGTGTATTCATATTAAGAAAATAGTTATTAATCACTAAGAGCAAAAAGGAGAAAAATCTGATACAAATTTTGAAGGACTGAAATTCCTGAGGATAGCCTCGTGAAAGAGGATAAGTGGTCAAATCTGCACATAAATGTCCTCTTCAGAACATATGCTTTTAATTCATTAAAGAATGCAACACAAAGTCAGAAAGAATGAAAATAAAAGTTAATAAAGAAGTTAGAAGGGCAAAAAAAAAAAAAAAAGACAAGAATAGCTAGATCTTAGTGCAGAGGATGACTAATTAGGCTGAAGGAGGGTCCCAGCAAAGTGAAAGCAACCCATCAAAGCTTGTGCAAAGGGCTAAACCATATTCATTTATTTTTGCTTGGCACCGAATTAAATACATGAAAGAGTCAGTTAAAGAAAGACAACAACAAACAAACTAAAATGGAAGATCACATGTTGATGGCAGATCTGATCCTCGATAAGAGGATGGCAGACCTATGGAAAGAATGTGGCTTTATCTCTTGTCAACATCACTCAAAAGTTGAAGTCAACATAGTCCATAAAGTTTTTTTGGAAAAAAGGTTGCCAGCTCACATGGTCAAAGAAAACAGCTTTTGCACTCTGTTGATAAAAGAGAATAGAACAAGGACATCTCAAGATCAAGTTCAAGGAAGCTGGCTCTGCATGCGCGAAGGATGGATTCTGCCTACTAGAAAGCCATGAATGACAGTTCTGTAATTCAATGAATGAAAAAACTTGAATTTTTTGTAATGAATTCCAACGGTCATCAAGAGCTTGGACCTCCATAAAATGTTAGGCAAGCTGCTTCATCATACAACACAAATTGCTAAAAGATCAAGCATCTTAAAGCTACAAGAGCAATATCCATCCTCACTACATACTTTCTTCAATCCTACACTAGATCTTTGTAATCCTTTGAGAAATATTTAGAAAATCACTCCAATTACTTTGCAATTTTCAATGTGAGATACATTTGGAAATATTTGAAAATTGATTGTAACTTAGTGAAGCCTAAGAAACACATTTTGTAATGCACCTCAGCGTGAGGTTGATCTGTTTGAACTTTAGTAAAATCTCCAAGGTTGTGAGGATTGGACAAGCCATCCTTGGGTGAACCCAATATAAAATTGTGTGTGTCTCTCTCCATATTTATTCTCTCACTCTTTTGCTCAACTCAAAGACTGAAGGTTTAAAAAAACACCATCATCGAACTCGACCATTCCTCAGCGAGAGGAAATAGTTTTAAAAAACATTGAAATAACGGCGGTGTATCAGGGAAACGAGTCCCATTTGAAATAACGGCGGTGCAAGTATAGGATGTGAAACAGACTCAACAATTGAGGGTGGAGATTATTAGATTCAAGCGTGATGGTTAAGAATGAGTTAAATGTTGAATATATAAAAGTTAATGAGCCATATATCTTAAATGTCTTAAGGTTGACGACAAAAAGTCTTGAAATCAAAAGCTCAAATATTCGAAAAGTGAAGAACTAAGGAGATATGGAATCCATGAAGAAGAATAACCCCAAGGAAATGCAAGAGTAAAGAGATAAATTTCTTTAAGCCCTAAAAGAACACTCTGATCTTGGTTCAGTAATTTTTCCTCACTTGCATTCACGTTTTATCAATTATTAAGTGTTTGACAAACAATAATTACAAAATGTGGTTTAAAAAAGAATACATAATTTGTTTTTTTTTAATAATCAATGGGTGAGTTTTTCAAATAGAAACGATAAAGTAGCTACAATATGAAAAAGTTTTCTTTGGATGGACATGTAAATGGTGTAATACATATAATGATTTCGTTTCTTAATTTTCGTAAATTATAGATTAAACCTAAATTTGAATAATTTGTTGTGTAAACTAATCCACTCTTCATATTTACGGTTGCTGATTATGAATTAATATATATAAATATATATATATTATATATATAATATATATATATAATATTTTAATATATATTATATATACTATAAATTATTATTATAATACATAAATAGAAATTTTCCCGTTTTAATGCGGATTTTGTTGAGAAAGTACATGCCGCAGGTAATAGTTTGGAGAAATTTACAGCAAGTAAATTTTTCTTTTGCAGCGGATTTACATGCGACTCTGTTTCGCGCAACGTCTCCTAAGAAATCCTATGTTATAATGTTTCCTGAAACCTGCGCAAAGCAATTATTTGTCAAAAATCCTTTGCAAATTCGCAGGTAAATGAATTATTTTTAATGGTTATTTTTTAATATAAATTGTATTATTATGAATATTTTGACCATTATTTCTTTAAAATTATAATCATTATTAATTTATTAAATTAAAAGTTTTAATAAATTTATCTTTTAGTTTTGAACTCGATAATTAAATAATTTTTTTCATAATTAAAATTTACTTTTAATTTTAATTTTAAATTATTAACCCAAAACTATTTTAAATAAAACACAAAAATAGAATTTAAGAATTTAATAATATTAAATTTTAAAATATAATCAAATTTATTAAAAAACTTAATTCA
>PGTU02009630.1:0-13801 GCA_002896215.2 Cicer echinospermum
TCCCATCTCCATGCCCGGTCCGAGGGTACGAAAACCGTAGGGACCGTTCCTGACTCTCTATCTGGGCAAAAGGCCCAGATTTCCAGCATGAATTGTAAGAGGTCGACCATACCAAAAACAAATAACCAGTTAACACATAGCAATTAAGATTTTACAAGTGCTACACAATATCTTTTCAACTAGGCATGCACCTTAACAGGATTCCAATATGCAAAAGTTCATACAGATACTTTGCCAATTAAAATGAAAGTAAATATGAGGTTCTCAATCTCCTAATTACACACAATAACAAGTCAAGACATGGATAAGTTAATGAGTAATCTAATCATCTACCTCAAACTGAGGATTTTCACTGACCCAATCGACTTGGGGTGAAAGGTTTTTAATGAAACAGAATCCTGGGCTGAATCTAATATCGATTTGCGGCAATCGATTGAGTGGTACGTGAGACAACCCCCAGGTTTTTAAGCCAATCGATTTCCAAATCGATTTGGTCGAATATGGATGAGCACAGTCCCTGACTTAGGCACCAATCGATTGGGCAGTCTGTTTCGTAAATGAATTTTCGAAAACTGATTACAAAAATCGATTGGCTAATCGATTTTGTCACCATTTGACCAAGTCCCTGACTTCTATCCATAATCGATGGGAAAATCGATTTCCCTGATCATTTTTCCAAAATTTCATGAATTAACCCAAGTCATTCCTAATCAAAGTCCACAACCTAACACTTAGCAATTACTACGCGTATTACCACGGCAAATTGGGTTTCGACTTAGTTTCTACAAACCATCACACACTTACACACAAAAAATCAACACATAACACTTAGCACTTCAACGCAATTACCTACAACGACTCAATTTCAAAACACTCAATCATACAACTCAAATCAACCACGACTCGCGTGCCAAGCACTACCCTAATGCAATGCGTATATGCCAAAATGCATGGACTCGGAATTCCAAACCAAAACCCTCCTCGAAGGGCCGTCGTATCATAAATTTGTACCGCCTATCGCAGGCCAAAGTAGTCACCAATTACCGAGGTTCCTACCTATATCACGGGTCTGCACGATTTACTAAAAAAGCGTGAAACCATAAACGTACTGCCTATCACGGGCCCGTATCGTTTACCTAGGTGCCACCTATCACGGGTCTGCACGGTTTACTAAAATAACGTAAAATTGTAAATGTACCGCCTATCACAGGCCAAAGTACTATTATACCAAAGGTGCCACCTTATCACGGGTCTGCACAATTTACCCAAAAAATGAAAACCATAAACGTACTGCCTATCACGGGCCCGTATCGTTTATCGAGGTGCCACCTATCACGGGTCTGCACGGTTTTCAAAAACGTAAATCATAAATGTACCGCCTATCACAGGCCAAAGTACTATTTATCAAGGTGCCACCTATCACGGGTCTGCACGATTTACAAAAAGGATGAAAATGCATGAACATATAGCGACTTCATTCACAACAGACGTTAAGCAAATGCAGATATTAAAAGATTCCCCATTTTTAATACCCATTTAACTTAAACGACTTTCACAACAAACATAAAGTAACCAAGACATTAAGAGATTCCCCATTCTTAACGCCCAGTTAACTTAAACGATTTTCAAAATAACATTAAGTAAATAAGTCATTAAGAGATTCCCCATTCTTAATACTGATTTATCTTAATGATTTTTCAAAACAAAACGTTAAGCAAACAGACATATCAAGAGATTCCCCATTCTTAATATACTTTTGACTTAAACGATTTTCACACAAAATATTCAGTAAACAAGACATTAAGAGATTCCCATTCTTAATACTCATTTACTGAAACGATTTTCCAAAAACGATAGTTAAGTAACCGAGACATTAAGAGATTCCCCATTCTCAACGCCAGTTAACTTAAACATTTTCCTCAAACGCACATTATGTAAACTGAGGTATTAAAAGATTCCCCATTTTCAATACTCGTTTAACTCTAATGATTTTTCAATTCCACAGAAACAACTCAAACATGTTCTCACATTCAAACCATAATTCACAACAACCACACCAATTAACAAACATCAAGTAGGAACACGCCAAATACGACGAACACAAATTAACACAACATAACACCCAGATACATCAAATTTCATTTACTCATAATCATACACGAGACTTCAAATTCATTTACCACGAAACATTCATCAATATAAACAAAACCTAACTCTAAGGTTTTACCCATAACGCATTAGTTTCGTTTTTCCCCAAATCGATACATTAAACCCTAACAAATTCCTTCCCACACAACCACAGATAAGTCCCTAATGCAACTAGAAGTTGGAAGGAGCCCTTACCTCAACGTTAGCTTTAACGTGCGTTTCCGGTACCGCGAGTAATTCCGGTAAAATCTCCGCTCGCAACGCCGCTTCCAAATTAGTTCACTAGCACCGTAGCGTGGTGGTGAGCAACTTTCCCTTCTATCTCTTCGAGAAATGAGGTTTGGATCTAGAAGAAAACGGAGGGGTTTGTGTTTGGATCTAAAAAACCGTTTTTCTTCGTTTTCGAATCCAAGAGGAAGAGTGGAGTTGCGAAACCTTGATCTAACTCTCACCCAACCTTGGGTTACTAGTTTTGAAGATAAAGAAAGCGACGAAAATGAAAACGGGGAAAAATGAGAGAAATTTGGCCGCGTGGGAGAGGAAGAAGACGATGAAATTTTCAATTTTCCTTCCTTTCTTTTTCTTCCTTTCTTTTTTCTTTCCTTTCTTTTCCCTTTCTTCCTTTTCCTTCCTTCCTTTTATCTACTATTTTCTTTCCTTTTCCTTCCTTCTAGTTTCCTTCTTTTTCCTCCAACCAAAACATATATAGATATAAAAATTATAACTTAACAAATATCTCAAAATCTAGATATTTGTTAAATTTACCCGTTTCACCCGAAACGCATTTAAATTCTCCGTAAAGATTCATCGCACAGTTAAATTCAATTTATTATCGACGAGAAATTTTAATTGGCATCAAAATATCTTTTGATTATTAAAACTCCAAAATATTATAACTTTGGCTTAAAAGCCCTCCGAGCCAAAATCCAAAATACACCAAAAATGCATAAATGGTACTTTAAAATTACGGGTCTTACATCTCCCATAGATGATAGTGAGGACCAGCCTAGACTAGGAGATTAGGAGCCTTAGGATCTGTGCTGTTTTGCTCTGACCTGTTGTAATCATTTGATCTATGATGAATTTAAAACTTTTATTTCATTTTAGCTTAATCATCTGATATGCTCATTAACTGCTATGATTGATTTTGACTTGATAACATGAATTTCATTGCTCTGATACACTATGTTATATGATTTCAAACCCAATGCTTATGTTCTTTAACATAGGGGGAGAAATTGTTTTCTGCCTTTTTGTCTTAACTGACAAAAGGGGAGAAAAATTATAACTTGATAATTGTTTGTTTTTACAATCTGATGTTTTGCTCTGATACTTAATAATGTTAATAATGTAATAATACTCTTATGCTTGTTGTTTTGAAATGCTCAAGTTAAAATTGTATGAATTGTCAATTATGCCAAAAAGGGGGAGATTGTTGGACTTTAGTCCTTTGAATCCAAATTTTGACATAATTAACAAACATACAATGTTCATACACCACATGATAAATCTAATATTTGAATTGAGCAAGATTTCAGGAACAACAATCCAATCCTACACACTTGGAACATATTGCTTGGAACACAAGAAATCAACAAAAGTTGATTTTTGACTGAAGCAAATCGATTGGGAAATCGATTTCATAACAAGGGTGTAAGGAAACACAACTGTTTGTGTTGGTATAATCGATTGGGCAATCGACTGACTAAATTAGAAATGAAAAAAACTGCACAAGTCAGTAGCACCCCAGTTTTGAGGGTAATCGATTGAAAAATCGATTATACATTTCACAAAGTAAACCTGATTGAAATAAATCGATTGGGAAATCGATTGTACAAGTCACAGTGACACCCCGGTTTTGAGGGTAATCGATTGGCAAATCGATTGCTCAAATATCATTTGCAAAATAACTTTCCCTGTGACAAACACAATCGATTAGACAATCTATTGTGTGAAATTTCAATCAAGTTAAGTTTGGTTGCAATCAATTGGGAAATCGATTGAACTGAACTCCAGGTAAGAACTTTTCAGGCAAATACATACAAATCGATTGGCACGTCGATTAACATCAAAATAGCTGAGTCACTGACTTAAACACAATCGATTGGCAAATCGATTGAAAGAACTTTTGAAATCTCAGTGAACTCTAAGCTTGTGGCCAAATCGATTCTGAGTATTTGTTAATCGATTATGAAGACTTAATAAATCGATTACGAAATCGATTGATATGTGTTTTAATTTGAACTTAACATCTGCAATCGATTATGAAATCGATGCATATCAGTCTTAACATAATCACTGAAAAATGTTGTTTAAAGAATCGATTGGTAAATCGATTGGCTTATATAGTTTCAAGATTCAAGAAAAACAAGACACACGATAATCGATTGGCAAATCGATTAGACTGGTTTTATCACTTTAAGAAATCGATTGGTAAATCGATTGATTAATATGTTTTTCAGAAACTATATAAACTGTCTTCAATCATTCTTTCAATAACAATCTAATAAACACTTTGAATATTCTTGATATACAAAAGAACTCTCAATAACACTTGGTTAATACACTGAGATTGCTTTTTCAGATCACAGAAAAAGAGATTATCAACAATCAATTAGAGAGCTGGAAAAGTGATCTTGAAAAACAAGGTTCTCATGAACAATCCTTGAATATCCAGAATTGTGAGAAGTCACATTGACCAAGATTGAAGACTTCTTTTTGTTCTTCCTTTATTTAGTTTGTAATAATACTTTGAAAAGAAACGAAAGCGAGAAAAGCCAGCTTGAAACTAGTGGCTACTTTCTTGGGTGAGAGTGCTCAACAAGAAAGAGTCGTACTTTGATTCTGTGTTAGATTGCTGAGTATCTACAAGGATCAAAGGGTGATCAATAGGAAAGAGATCATTAAGATAGATAGGTTTCGGGGATGAAACTGGACAATCTGTAATTGATTCTTTCTATTGGAGAAGAAAATCTGAAACCCGATTGGATTTTCAGGACTGGATGTAGGTTGTCAAGTTGACAACTGAACCAGTATAAATTCTTGGTGCAATCTTCTCTAACCCTTAACTCCTTTAATTTTCTATCTTGCAATATCTGTATATGTGATTAATATTAGATGCATGTTAAACATATTCTGTGATAAGTAATATTGTTTAATCTGGTAATTTGACTTGCATGCATCTTGGTTAATCTTTTATCCATCTACTTGCAATTGCTAATCTTGTATGCCGCAATTTAATTCCGCTGTGTATGAAATTGATTTAATTTCTTAAAGAACTGATACATTCCGATTATTGTGAGGTCATAAATACCAACATAAACAAGATGAAAATGGTATAGTTGTTCGAAACAAGGCAATGTTTGTTGCTCAAGGATACAACCAAGAAGAAGGGATTGACTTTGATGAAATATTGGCTCCGTTAGCAAGGTTAGAAGCAACCCAATTATTACTTGCTTATGCTTGCTCTATGGATTTTGAATTATTTCAAATGGATGTCAAAAGTGATTTTCTAAATGGCTACATTAATGAGGAAATGTATGTCAAACAACCACCCAACTTTGAAGACTTCAAGAATCCTTCACATGTCTTCAAATTAAAGAAAACACTTTTTGGTTTGAAACAAGCTCCAAGAGCTTGGCATGATAGGCTAACTCACTTTCTATGTGAATGAGGATTTGAAAAGGGTAAAGTTGATAAGACATTTTTCATTAAAAGGACTAACGATCACACTTTACTTGTTCAAGTCTACGTTGACGATATCATATATGGATCAATCAATAGTAAAATAAGTGAAGAATTCTCATTAATGATGCAAGGAGAACTTGAAATTTCTATGATGGGTAAGTTAAATTATTTCCTTGGTCTTCAAATCATGCAACTAAAAAACGGCATTTCCATCATCCAGCAAAGTACAGTAAGGAACTATTACAGAGGTTTGAGATGGATAACAGTAAAAAAAAAGTGCAACTCCTATAGACTCTGGAACTTATGTAGATAAAAATGAAACTGGTAAATCAATAGATATATCAAAATTGTAAAATACTTATGTTTTTTATGAAAACAAAGACCAAGGAAAGTAATCAAGTTGCAAGCTCAAAAAAAGTCAATAATCAAAGTCAACTATAGTCAAATATGCTTTTAGTCTTATAATGTAAAAGTACATGATGCAATATAATATTTTTATACTTCAAATGCACATGAGAACCTTTCATTTAAGCATATGCATCTAAAGAATTTTCAAAGTGTCAAAATGCATGAACAATGTTTGAAAATAAAGTTTTTGACAAAAATCAATGTTGTATTCGACTACAACATGTTGTAGCCGAATACAGACTCAACATAGTAGCTAAAACTAAACATCTATATTCAACTATGAGATAGTGTATTCGAGTATAAGTGCTAAGTCAATAGCTAAAACTGAACATCTGTGTTCCACTACGAGAGGATCTATTCGAATACAAGTATTAAGTCAATATCTAAAACTGGACTTTTGTATTTGCCTACGAGATGGTGTAGCCGAATACAAGGGCTAAGTAAGTAGCTAAGACTGCATATTTGTATTCGATTACAAATGGTGTAGCCGACTACAAAACCAAGTCAGTGGCAAAATTCACTCATCTGTATTCAAATACAAGAATGTGTATTCGAATACAAGGTTTAAAATTCAAATAAAACTGAACGTTACAAAGAGGTGTATTCGACTATACTCCCGTTGTAGCCAAATACAACTGCGAAACAGTGCAATTTTTTAGTTCAGATTTAACCTGGATCATTGCATATGTTCATCAAACCTCTAGGAACGATTGCCACTGATCTGAAGTGATGTCTAAGGAGTATAAATACTTCATAGCTTCAGACTTAACAAATTACCTTTTCCAAATCTTTTAATCAATCTCAAAACAACTTTGAGCAAAATTTCTAAAATATTCTGATTTATTCAAAGTCTTAATTTCATATTTCAAGTATAGATTATACATTGTCATATCATTGAGAAAGGTTCTCTATTATACTTGAAATTTTATTAGATTGTTATCATTGTACTAAATTGTCATACACTATTGGTTTAAGTCAAAGTGATATTTTTAAAACCATTCAAGTTATTGTGTAAATTGAGGAAAGTCATGTTCTTTCTTCAAGTGTTGTAAACTAAGATAGTGGTGTGCTATCTTAGGGTGATTGTTAGAAGTTTGTAGCAGAAGTCTTACAGTTAGACTTGTACTTATTCTAAAAAATAGTAAAAAATCTCTTGTGGTGTGCAAGAGGACTTGATGTATCCTTGGTTATAAGGGGAACCAGGATAAACTGTTGTGTTCTTTATTTTTCTGTCATTTACATTTTTACATATATCAGTCCTAAACAAAAAAAATAATCCACTAAGTCTATAAAAAGACCATAAAATTTATATACATCTAATTCAACCCTCCTTAGGTGCGCGTCTATATTAATAATTGACATCAGAGCAGGTTTTGATAATTTGCTCCTTGATTCTTATTTATGTTTTCCGCACAACCAGGTTTTAGAGATGGTGGTATGCATGTAGGCATATATTGAGGCACAAGGAGATGATATTTGAGATGCAGTAGAAAATGGTCCATATGTTGCAAAAATAGTAATCGACAATAAAGAAGAAACAAAGATAAAAACGTCATGAACAAATGATGACAAAAGGAAAGTGATGTTTGATAAAAAGGCCAAAAACATGTTACAATCGACACTTGGAATGGATGAATTCGTTCGCGTGTCTCATTGCAAAACTGCTAAAGAAATCTGGGATACTCTTGAAGTAACTCATGAAGGAACTATTGAGGTATAACACTTTAAACTCAATACATTGTCTCAAAAATATGAACTATTTCCAATGCTGCCCGAAGAATCTATTCTGGACTTACATAAAAGATTTTCTCATTTGACCAAACACTTGACGACGCTTGGCAAGATCTTCACTAATGATGAATTGAACATCAAAGTTCTAAGATCACTAACAAGGGCTTGGCAACCTAAAGTAATGATTTTTTTTGAAAAGAAAAGCCTATTAAAGATGTCTCTTTATGCACTTTTTGAACAACTTCAAGAACATGAAATCGAAAATGGAAGGCTAGAAAAGAATGAAAGTCATGAAAAGAAGCCAAATAACATTGCCTTAAAAGCAGAGTCAAAAGAGCAAATCAATGATGAAAATTCAGATGGAGATGAAAACGTCATCTTCCTTGTAAAGAAATTTGGTAAGTTCCTTAAAAACGATAAAACTTTTTAAAAATGAAAAAGTTCAGGAAGAATGATGTTTCCACTTCAAGCTAAAACTTCGCTTGTTTTGAGTGTGGTAAGCAAGGACACATAAAGGAATAATGTTCAAATATTGTCAAGAAAAATTATATCAAGAAGAAAGAATTCAAAAAGGCTTATATAGAATGTGAGGACAATGAAGTTAGTTCATCTACGGATTCGAAAAATGACGAATGTGCAAATGTTGCCTTGATGGCATCACACCAATCCGACGAAGAAGAAGAAGTTAGTAACAAAGACTCTTCTCATAATAATTATACTAATAGTGAATTAATTATTGAGTGTAATGATGCTCAAAATGCAATTAAAGAATTACTTATGGATTGTAAAAATTTGTACAAAATAGTGTCAACTTAAAATAAACAAATTTCATCTCTTAAAGAGAAAATTGACATTATGGAAAAATATTTTGAAAAACCAAAACATAATTTTACGTCTAATAAGTGTGATTCTCATTCTTTTAAAGTTATTCAATTAAATAGAGTCTTTGAAAGATATGAAAAAGGACAAGTTGGATTGGAAAATGTTCTTAATATGCAAAGATATTCCAATGACAAGAGCCGTCTTGGTTACTCAAAATTTGATAAACCAAGTGTAAGTAAAACCATTTTCGTTAAGACAAGTGACCAATCCAACAAAGAAAAAGTTATAATTATACAAAAAGATCATCATTACTATAAGAAGAATTTTATTCAAAAGAAATCAAATATACAAACATATAGAAGTAAATCTAGTCCTACATGCTTTTATTATGGTCTCAAGGGCCACACACCTAATGCTTGTCATTTTAGAAAAATTGGAGTTCCAAATGGGCATTATGTGTGGGTCAAGAAAGGTACTAATCTTCAAGGACCCAAAGCACTTTGGGTACCTAGCAAATCATGATCTTATTATTTGTAGGTGTAACACCCCGTTTTTCAAAAGCGAGGGTATATATATATATATTTTTTTTTAAAAGTAATTAAAAACGAACAAAGAAATAAATCAGGAAATGCTTTTGGATAAATAATTGAGTCATTATAATTTTACGCAGCGGAAAAGTTTCTCCAATTATATCAAACATTTTTACATAAACATCAAATGGTACATGGAACCCATTCAAAGATGATATCAAACTGATAATTATTTGTATAGTACAGTTTTCCAAAACTAAAATACTCCAAACCAAAAAGAAGGACCCCTAGTCCCTATACATCATCCTAATCTGATCATCCTACCAAAAAGCTATACACCTGAGTAATCTCCACGCGCCCCGTGAGATCCTCCTAACACAACAGCAGTCAAGCGTTCCCATCTCCATCCCTGTCCGTAGGGTACGAACCAGTAGGGCCGTCCTGACTCTCATCTGAGGGCAAAGCCCAGATTTCCACAATAGTGTAAAGGGTCACAACCAGAAATAACAGTTAACACATAGCAATTAAGTTTTTGATATGCTCAAAACAACTTTTTAACTAAGCATGCACCCTTAACAGGATTTTCAATGTGCGAAAAGTTCATACATTACATTGCCAATGAAAATGAGGTAAAATGCAGTTCTCGATCTCCTAATTAACACATGAAAAAAAGACATGTATAGATTCATGAGCAATTAATCATCTAAAACTAAAATGAAGTGATTTCACTGAGCCAATCGATTGGGCAATCGATTGGGGTTGAAGATTTTTAATGAAAACAGATCCTGGGCTGAATTCAATCGATTGTAAATCGATTGATTGGTTCCTGAGCCCCTGGTTCCGAGCCAATCGATTTCCTAATCGATTGGTAAGGGATTCTTAATGAAAACAGAATCCTGGGCTGAATTCAATCGATTGGTAAATCGAGTTGTGGTTCCTGAGCCCGACTTAAGGCCTAATCGATTGAGCAATCGATTTCTTAACTGATTCCTTTGAAAAATTGATTTCGAAATCGATTGGCTAATCGATTTGTGAATTGGCCAAGTCCCTGTTACCCATCCAATCGATTGGGAAATCGATTTCCCTGATCAAGTTTTCCAAAAATTCATGAATTAACCTAAGTCATTCCTAATCAAGTTCACCACTTAACACTTAGCAATTCCTACGCGATCACTACACACACAAAGTTTCGATAAACATCATACTTACACATCAATAAACAACACATAACACTATAACACCTTACTCTCAGTTATCACGATAAATCAAAATTACGAATCACTCAATCATAAACTCATCAAACATGACTCGCGTGCCAGCACCCTAATGCAATGCGTATATGCCAAAATGCATGGACTCGGAATTCCAAACCAAAACCCTCTCGAAGGGCCGTAAATCATAATTGTACCGCCTATGCGCAGGCCAAAGTACCAATTACCCGAGGTGCCACCTATCACGGTCAGCACGATTTACTAAAAGGCGTAAATCATAAACGTACCACCTATCACGGGTCAGTACAGTTTACCGAGGTGTCACCTATCACGGGTCAACACGATTTACTTAAAAAAAAGCGGGAATCGTAAACGTACCGCCATACAGACCAGTACTGTTTACCTAGGTGCCACCTATCACGGGTCAGCACAATTCACCAAAAATGTAAATCGTAAATGTACCACCTATCACGGGTCAGTACAGTTTACCATGGTGTCACCTATCACGGGTCAACTCGATCTTCTAAATAGTAAACTCGTAAAACGTACTACCTAATCACGGGTATACTGTTACCAAGGTGTCACCTATCACGGGTCAACACGAATTACTAAATAGTAAATCGTAACGTACAACCTATTCACGGGTCATACAGTTTACCAAGGTGTCACGCTATCACGGGTCGACACAATTTACCAAATGAAATGCATGAGCATAAACAGACTCCATTCACAACAATCGTTAAGCAAATGCAGATATTAAAAGATTCCCCATTTTAATACCCATTTAACTTAAACGACTTCAAACAACATTAATTAAATAAGTCATTAAGAGATTCCCCTTCTTAATACTATGATTTAACTTAATGATTTTCAAAACAAAACGTTAATGCAAACAGTCAATTAAGAAGATTCCCCATTCTTAATATCTTTTGACTTAACATCTGTATTTTATACCTCGCAAAACATTCAGTAAACGAGTCATTTAAGCCTTTCCATTTTTATTCCCTATTTGGTCAAACAAAATATTTTAGTCGCTTCAAATAACAACCTCATAAAGATTTAAATAGGACTAAATAGCTTAATAAGGAAATTTAGACTAATCTCTAAAAAACAGTTGTAATTTATTATAGGACTAGTAAACATTGTTTATTTAATCAAAAGATATGGAATAAATCTTTTTTAATGTTTGTATTTTGTAAAGTAAATTTTTTTAGTGATAAGTATGATATTTAATTTGGACCTAAACCTTAAAAATAATATAATTTCTGTCTCAACACAGCAATATTGAATTTCTTTTAATTTTTTTCTTAGAAAAAATTTAATTTTTTAAAATAGGCTCATTTCCTATAATTTATTGTTTATTAATTTGATAGGTTTTGTTTCAGTTTTTGAAAATTATTTTATTAAAAAATATTTATTTTTTTCAAAAACAACAAGCTAAAATTAAGTGTCATTTCAAATATTTTAATTGATCTATTATATAAATTTCACAATAAGACTTCAAATGCATATAAAAGATTTAACGGTAGCTAACTTAGTGAGTAGGGGGTGATAAGAATAAAAGGGACAGTATAGAGCATAGGAATGGAGAGATTAATTTATTTAAAAATTTATAATAGATTTTTTTTTTTTTTTTTTTTTTTTTTTTTTTTTTTTTTTTTTTATTTTATATTTAAAAATTATTTTTAAAATATTATATATAAATAATTTAAAATATTTAAAAATCAAATAAAAAATATTTATTTTTAAACAAATCTCTAAATTTTTCTACAAATTAAAATTCATTTTATTTATAACTCAAATAAAATGACTTAATTTCTATACTTTATGTTAATCTTAAATATAAAACGATTGATCAATAATAACAATAGTTATTTATTTAATTATTTCTTTTTTAAACTGTAATTCTTGCTTGATCAAGAGTGTTTCAACGCGCATGTGTTCAATATTGTGGGGCGAAGTCAAGCAATGAGTGCAAACTGTTGTGGATGAATAGTTTTTTTGGGGTGCATGTTAGGGGAAGGCATTCACATATGAATCGGTTGACTCAGCTTGGCACCAAATATTGGTTGGTTGTAAGTTGTAAGTTAGAGTCTCAATTAGTTGAAAAGTAAATATTTGACAATATATAGTTGAATCGAACCATATAATATTGCCTTATGGTTTTTAGATAATGATGTTTGTCCAACCCTTTGTATAGTTGTTCTTTGTTCAATTGTCTGATGGATCCCGCTATTTCTAATGAGAGGTTGAATAGTTCTTCCACGCAATAGATAAAGATAAATTTTTTTTTTTATGTTTTTTTTTACTTTTTTGGCAAAAAGAAAATTATGTTTTTAGACTATTGAATGAACCTTTTGAGATTTATTGCACAAAACATATTATTTCATAACAATAGTTTCAATGTGTTTATTTTACTAATTAAGAAAGACTTCAATTGGTAATTATAAAGATCAATAAAGATAATATCCAAATTGAATAACTACTTTGAAATAAGATCTAGCCAACTTAATAACACAAATAATATATGCAAGAATAAAAAAGTGCAAATTTTTGATGAACACTAAGTGCAAACTCTAGCACTAACACTAGAGCTTTGTCTTTCATCTGATGTTAAAAAATATAGATGAATAATTAATTATTTTAAATACAAAGTCATACTAAGAAGCATAATTTTATTAATGTTCTTGAGAGCATGTTTTCTCAACTAATTTGTGAAGCAATTTCGGGTATGGCGGCAGATACTATCAGTAAAATTTATCAACAACTTCAAACAACTTAAGAGCATAACTTCTTTACTTTCAACCATAATTTTGCAGAATCAATAATTTGCATAAGACAATTAGTTGCATATGAAAATTAAGGGGAATAAGGAAAGGAACACCAGATTTTTATCTTGTTCTTTAGGGCTATCAATTCAATCGATAAATATTAATCTTCTATAATGGTAAATGATGAGAGTTGGTTATGGATTCATTACAGAGCTTTAGGAGCCATTGAACAACATATTTGCTTTTAATCCTTTGTCTCTTATGAATCTTTGAAATCTTCAATTATGAAACCTTCAAAAATGCATCTTGAATGCGATTATACAATGGCAATACACTCAATGACATCTTTCCACATTCATAAAAGGGTGTCAAGGCATCTGAATGGGAAATTTTGCTAGATTGAATTTGCATTCTTTCAATTGTTTGTTTTGTGGAGACGCTCTACAGCCACCTACTTAGCTTCAAAATGGAAATTTTCCAAAAGTATAATTGT
>PGTU02009631.1:0-24535 GCA_002896215.2 Cicer echinospermum
GCCTAATACAGGCCAAAGTACTATTTACCGAGGTGCCACCTATCACGGGTCAGCATAATTTACCAAAAACGTAAATCGTAAATGTTTCACCTATCACGGGTCAGTACTGTTTACCGAGGTGCCACCTATCACGAGTCAGCACGATTTACCAAAATGAAATGCATGAGCAAACACTGACTCCATCCACAACAATCGTTAAGCAAATGCAGATATTAAAAGATTCCCCATTTTTAATACTCATTTAACTTAAACGATTTTCACACAAACATTAAGCAAACAGAAATATTAAGAGATTCCCCATTCTTAATACTCTTTTAACTTAAACGATTTTCCAAAACAACATTAAGTAAACAAGACATTAAGAGATTCCCCATTCTTAATACTCATTTAACTTAAAAGATTTTCCAAAACAACATTAAGTAAACCGAGATATTAAAAGATTCCCCATTTTTAATACTCGTTTAACTCTAATGGTTTTCACGCCAACATTAAGTAAACGTAGACATTAAGAGATTCCCCATTCTTAATACTCGTTTAACTCTAATGGTTTTAAAATTCCACACAAAACAAACCCAAACCTATTATCAGATCCAAACCACAACTCACACCAAAACACATCAATTCATTTCTCCACAGAATCCAACCATACACACAACAAATTTCATCAATATTAATTAAGAACACGTCAAATACGACGAACACAAATCAACACAATCCACCACTCAAACACAACAAGTTTCATTTACTCAAAATCATACATAAATGAGTTTAAATTCATTTTCCACGAAACATTCATCAATATAACCAAAACCTAACTCTAAGATTTTACCCATAAAGCCTTAGATTCATTTTCCCCCAAATCAACACTTCAACCCTAACAAATTCCTTTCCACACAATCACAGATAAGTCCCTAAATGCAAACTAGAAGTTTGAAAGGAGCCCTTACCTTAACGTTAGCTTTTACGTTCGATTACGGTACCGCGAGTAAATCCGGTAAAAATCTCAGGTCGCAACGTCGCCTCCAAGTTGGTTCCCTAGCACCGTAGCGTGGTAGTGAGCAACTTTCCCTTCTATCTCTTCGCGAAACGAAGCTTAGATCTAGATGAAACGGGGAGGTTTGTGTTTGACGGTTTTGAAATCCCTAAGACCGTATTTCTTCGTTTTCGAAACAACGAGGAAGAGTGAAGTTGAGAAATCCTTGTCCTATCACCCACCCAGCCTTGGGTTTCTATTCTTGAACAAAAGGAAGCGAAGAAAGCAAAAAAAATGAATAACAATGGAGGAAGGAGCGAGATGAGCGCGCGAGACAGGGAGAGAGGAAAATGCTTTTTAGTTTTCTTTTCTTTTTCCTTTCCTCTATTCTCTTTTCCTTTCTATTTCCTTTCCTTTCTTTTCTATTTTCTTTTCTTTTATCCCCAAACAAATATCTCAAAATAACATGATATTTGTTAAATTACCATTTCACCCATAACGCATTAAATTCTTCGTAAAAGATTCACCGCAGTTAATCTTAATTTAATTCATCGACGAGTATATTCTAAATCGGATCAAAATATCTTTGATCATATAAACTTCCAAAATATAATAACTTTGGCTCAAAAGCCTCCGAGCCAATATCCAAATACAACAAAAATACATAAAGTAATACTTTAAAATTATGGGTCTTACATTAACCACCCTATAGTTTCGTCCCTCGACACTATGCGTCGATAAATAACTATGGGTGTTGTTCTCATCATCTTTCTCTCCAGTTCCAAGTTGCATCCCCAGTAATTGGGTTCCCAAATCACCTTGACCAATGAAACATCTTGGTCCTCAATCGCTAATCTTCTGTCATCAATTCTCACAGGTGGTTTCGAATGACAAGTTATCCTTCAGTTGGATTCGTGTCTGGTTCGATCACATGAGAATGGATTTGCAGATATTTTCTCAACTGTGACACATGAACACGTCATGAATATTGGACAGTATCGGAGGCAATGCAATCCGATAAGCAACAGGCCCAATTCGTGCAGAAATCTTAATATGGTACAATGAATTCGGAGTCAACTCTTCGATTTCAAGGCTCTACCTACTCAGTAGTGGGTGTGACTCTCAGAAATACATGGTCACCCTGTTCGAATTCTAAAAGTCTGCGACGCTTGTCGCGTAACTCTTCTGACGACCTTGTGAAGTCTCATTTCTCCTTGATCTTCCTTACTTAGCTGTGGTCTGTTGCACGCATCTCAGGTCCGATAATCATATTTTCACCGTCCTTATTGTTGGACTTTACTCCTCTTAATCCTAATTTTGACATAATTAACAAACATACAATGTTCAACATCATATGATAAATCTAGCATTTTAAACTGAGTAAGATTTCAGGAACAACAACTCAACCCTACATACTTGAGACAATTGCTTGGAACTCAAGAAATCAACAAAAGTTGAAAATCTACTGAGCAAATCGATTGGACAATCCGATTTCGTAAAAGGGTTGTAAGAAACATGTAGTTTGTGGGTTACACAATCGATTAGGCTATCGACTAGCACAATCAGTAAATAAAATTGTTGCAAGTCCAGAGGCAACCTGATTTGTATGCTAATCGATTGGCACATCGACTGTGCAAATACAAAGACACACAAACTGATTGAATAAATCGATTGAGTAATCGATTGAGCAAGTCACAGGGCCAATCCATTTACTAGACTAATCGATTGACAACATCAATGTCGTAAATAATATTTCAAAAGTAACATAGCCTGTGACAAACACAATCGATTGGACAATCCATTGTGAGAAATTCAATCATGACAAGTTTGGTATCAATCGATTAGGAAAATCGATTGAGCTAAACCAACTGCTAAAGTCCTTTTCAGAACATACTACCAAATCGATTGGCACTCCGATTAACGTGGAATAAGCTAAGTTCCTGTTTTAAACACAATCGATTGAAACAAAAATTTGAAATCACGGGGAACTCTTAGTATGTGGCCAAATTGATTCTGTGTATTATTGTATCGATTATGTGACTTAGTGAATCGACTAAGTAATCGATTGGTTTGATTTCATTACTAGAACAAAACACCTGACATCGATTATGCAATCGATTCATATATAAGTCTACACATAATTTCTGAAAAGTGTATTAAAGAATCGATTAGGAAATCGATTAGTTTATATAGTTTCAAGATTCAAGAAAACAAAGACTTGCGATAATCGATTGGCAAATCGATTAAGCCCGTTTTATCACATTAATGAATCGATTGAGAAATCGATTTATATGTTGTTTTTCAGAAACTATATAAAGAGTTTTCAATCATTTTCTCAAATATACTTCATAACAATGAACAACTCTTAAGAACTTTTTGATAACATTCTGATATTGCTTTTTCAGATCAAGACCAAAAGATTATTCATAATCAATAAGAGAGCTGAAAAAGAATTCTTGAGAGAAAAAAGACAATGATCTCACAAACACTCAAATGAACAACCAAATTATTGTGTGAGATATATTGATAGAGATTGAAGACAAACTCTGTACTTCTTTTATATCTTTTTGTAACAAAGTTTTGTAAAAAGAAACAACTGTGAAAAATCCAGTTTGAAAACTGGTGGCGATCTTCGTTGATGTAAAGATCATCAAGAAGGAGATGTACTTGATCTTGTGTGAGTCTGACGAGTGACTGCAAGGATCAAAGGGGTTAAGCAATAGGAAAGAGTTTGAGTTAGATAGATAGGTTTCGAGGAAACTGGACAATCTGTAAAAGAGTCTCAATTCTTTCTATTGAAGAAAAAGCTGAAATCCAGTTGGATTGTCAGGACTGGATGTAGGCTATCATACTGACAGCTGAACCAGGATAAACCTTGGTGCATTCTATCCCTTATCTTTTTACTTTTCTTGTTGATCTTGTATGCTATGTTATATTTCCGCTGTGTATAAATCTGAATAAATCTTGCATCGAATGATTGTGTGTTTGATCTTGATTGTATGCTAGACGTATTCTGTTTTTCTATATTGTTTTAATTTGTTAAAAGACTGTCATATTCTGTAATAACGAGGTCATAATAATCATCACTTATACCAACACAAGGGCGTTTGGCACTTGCGCCCATATAAAGCCTCATATGGTGCCATTCCAATACTTGCGTGGAAACTATTGTTTAGGTGAACTCAATCAATGGAAGTATATTATCCAACTTCCCCTATCATCTAATACACATGCTCTCAACAGATCTTCCAGGGAATGATTCGTCCTTTCAGTCTGTCCGTCCGTTTGTGGATGGTAAGCTGAACTCAATCGTAGTTTCGTTCCCAATGCTTCGTGCAATGCTCCCCAAAAATGTGATGTGAACTTTGGATCACGGTCTGATGCAATACTCGATGGTACCCCGTGTAACCTCACAATTTCAGCAATGTAGATCTCTGTTAGCTGATCTACCTTATAGGTGGTCTTTACTGGCAAAAAGTGAGCGGATTTAGTCAGTCGATCCACTATCACCCATATAGAATCATTCTTTCTCCTTGTGTTTGGCAATCCAGTTATAAAATCCATGGAAATGCTGTCCCACTTCCATTCAGGTATATCTAAAGGTTGCAACATCCCAGCAGGTCGCTGATGTTCCACCTTCGCTTTCTGACAAGTTAGACAAGTTGATACATATTCCGCTACATGTTTCTTCATTCCCGGCCACCAATAATTCTACCTCAAATCCTGATACATCTTTGTTGCCCCAGAATGAATACTCAACTTGCTCTTATGAGCCTCTTCTAAGAGTGGTTTTCCCGCATATCTGTAATTCCTGGTACACAAATCCTACCATTACATCGCAAAATATTATCTGATCCAATCTTGAACTCAGTCGTCTTCCCTTGCACTATTAGGTTCCTATTTTCTTGTATTAAGACGTCATCTTGAGAATTTGCAATGTCTTCGAGTAGTCCACTCGAAATCTTAATCATTCCGAACTTCAAAATTCCCGGTGCAAACTCTACGTCCAAGTGTAGATCTCTAAAAGCTTCCCACAACTCTTGTTGCCTAGCCATAATTGTTGAAGACACCGATACACTTCTTCTACTCAACGCATCAGCCACTACATTGGCCTTCCCAGGGTGGTACTGCAGTGTGAAATCAAAATCCTTGAGAGTCTCCATCCATCGTCTCTTGCGCATGTTCAATTCCTTCTGATCAAACAAATATTTCAAACTTTTATGGTCACTGAAACACTGTGAACGGGCACCCATATAAATAGTGCCTCCAGATCTTCAATACAAAACAACAGCAACAAGCTCCAAATCATGAGTAGGGTAGTTCTCTCATGAATCTTCAATTGCCTTGAGGCATAAGCTACGGCTTTCTTGTGTTGCATCAGAACACATCCCAAACCTTGGTGAGATGCATCACAATAAACTTCATAGGGTTCTTCTGATTGCGGTAATACCAATACCGGTGCGGTCGTCAATTTTCTCTTTAGTAACTGAAAATTTTCCTCACACTTCTCCGTCCATGCGAACGGTTGATCCTTTCTGGTAAGTTGTGTCAATGGAGTCACAATCTTAGCAAAACCTTCAATAAACCTCCTGTGTAGTACCCTGCCAATCCTACGAAACTTCGTATGTCAGTGACAGTTTGAGGCTGTTTCCAAGCAAGAACCGCCTCAATCATAGCCGGATCTACGGCGATTCCTTCCTTGGTTATCACGTGTCCTAAGAAATTCACTTTTTCTAGCCAGAATTCACACTTTGACAGATTGGCATACAATTGCTTCTCGCGTAAAATCTCAAGAACTTGACGTAAATGTTCTCCATGCTCTTCTTCAGTTCTCGAATAAATTAAATATATCATCAATGAACACCACAACAAATTTACCAAGGAATAAACTAAAGACTCTGTTCATGTAGTCCATGAAAATTGCTGGTGCATTTGGTAACTCCAAACGGCATAACCAGATATTCATAATGTCCATAACGGGTTCTGAAAGCAGTTTTCTGAATATCTCCTTCCCTTACTCGAATCTGATGGTAACCCGACTTCAAGTCAATCTTCGAAAATATCGCGGCCCCTCTCAATTGATCCATTAAATCATCGATGCGTGGCAAAGGATAACGGTTCTTAATAGTTGCCTTATTAAGTTGTCTATAATCCACACATAAGCGCGAGCTTCCGTCCTTCTTCTTAACTAGCAAAACTGGAGCTCCCCATGGTGATACACTTGGTCTTATAAATTTTCTCTCCAACAAGTCTTCAATTTGGCCTTTGAGCTCATTTAATTCCAATGGCGACATTCGATACGGTGCCATTGAAATAGGTCTGATTCCTGGGTGCAAATCAATGAAAAATTCCACTTCTCTTACCGGTGGCAATCATGGAGTTTCCGTTGGAAATATGTCCTGGTACTCATTGACAAGCATCACATCTTCTATGTTTCACATTTATCTTTGCCTCCACATTAGCCAGAGACAAAAACTCATGAGTCCCTTCTCTTAGCGACACTCGGAGTTTGTTAGCGCCTAGATACTTAACAATTCCTGGTTCAGGGAAAAGAACCAATTTACGAGCACAATCCAAGATCACGTAATGATACGACATCCAATCCATACCGAGAATGACCTCGAGTGATTGTAGAGGTAAACAAATCAAATTAATCAAGAAATCTCTATTTTGTATAGTTTACTTGACAATGTAAACATGCAGAATTTACTGTCAAAGTCTTAGCAGGTGTAGAAACAACCAAAATCAAAAGGTAGAGGCGACACATATAACTTCAAACGATTCACACAATCCATAGCAATGAAGGAATGGGTTGCCCCCGAATCAAAAAGTGCAGTTAGAGTGTTACCTGCAATCTCACAGTCACGTTGAATCAGATTGCCAGATGGATTTCCAGCTTCAGCACTCACGCAATAAACGCGTCCTCTAGCGATAGGATGAGTAGCCCTAGTTACATTCACAATTGGTTCCACCTTTGGAGCCGTGCAATCCCTTGCCATGTGCCCTGGCTTCCGACAATTGTAATAGGTGAGGACATTAGAGGTACAAGCACTAGCATAATGTCCCTCCTCCCCACATCGGAAACATCGAAGCACTTGTCCCAATTGTCTTCCGAAATTCTGGTTCCCTGGGTGATTCTGCCCACCGTTGTTATTCTGTGGTCGATTATAAGGTTTAGCAACTTGTTTTCCCTTGTTCTGATAATTCACTCGACTAGGGCCTCCTGAATTAAAATTCCCTCCTCGGCTAGCCCTCTTATTTTTCATATCCTCCACTTCTCTACATTTTTCTACAAGCGCTTGGAAATGTTGAATTCCCAAGGGTAAGACGGAGTCTTGAATCTCATACTTTAGTCCGTCTTGGAAACGATGACACATGAATGGTTCATCAATCTCTTCACGGAAAAACCTGAAGTATCTCGATAGCGATTTAAACTTAGCAGCATATTCACCCACGGTCATGTTCCCTGATGCAGTTTTAGGAAATCATCACCCAGCTTAGTCCTGGTACTCATCGGGAAAGTATTTGTCTAAAAACTTCCTTTTGAATGATTCCCAGTTCACCTCCTCGTGAGCTGATCTCATCAACAATCTTGCACTCCTCCATCAGTACTCAGCATCCCTAATAGCATATAAAGTGGCATAGCTGACCTTCACTTCTGCTTGACAATTAATAATTTCGAAGATCTTCTCCACTTCTTGGATCCATTGATCCGCTTTCTCTGAATTTTCATCCCCTTAAACTTGGGAGGATTGTAACGACGGAAGTCTTCTAATCCTCTTGACTCTGCAGCACGGATCTCTCTTCCCCTCTTTTCAAGATCACATTGAGTCTTGGCAGCAGTATGTGCAGCAACAGAAGCAGCCATGTTGTTCATTAGCCTCCACCATTAAATCGTCCCTATTAGCATTTGGCTCTTGGAACGTCATCCCTTCTTGGCGGCATGGTTTTTCCTATAAAACCATCATCAAGTAGAGTCTCAACACTACTTCAAATAATTCCAAAACTAGCTTCCGACCACATTAACACATAATAATTATTGCGGACCTGACAACTCAACCCACCTAAACCGACGCATGATCAGATAACAACTCCCAACTTACAGGTTGACCTACAATCTATAACCAAGGCTCCACAGCCCCCAAAGAAAACCCAACCAGGCTCTGATACCACAATGTAACGCCCCGATTTTCAAAGCGATGGTGTATTTTTTTTTCAAAAGAAATTAAAATAAAACAGAGAAATAAATGAGGTAATAACTTTGGATAAATAATCGAGTCATTATAATTTATAAGCAGCGGAAAAATTTCTCAAAATATGAATCCAAAATATTTACATATCAAAAAGTGGTACATGTAACCCATCGAAAATAACATGTCAAGCTGACAATATTAGTAAATGTACAGTTTTTCCAGTTTCAAAATAACGTAATCCAAAAAAAAGACATAAGTTCCCTCTATGTCATCCTAATCTGATCATTCTATAAAAAAACAATAGCTATACACCCTGAGTAATCTCCACGCGCCCCGTGAGATCCTCCTAACATAGCTCCAGTCAAGCATTCCCATCTACATTCCCGTCCGTAGGGTACGAACCGGTAGGATCGTCCTGGCTCTCATATGAGGGAAAAGCCCAGATTTCCACAATAGTTGTAAAGGGTCACCGACTGAAATTAATAGTTAACACATAACATTTAAGTTTTTAAATGCACAAAATAACCTTTTAACTAAGCATGCACCTTAAAAGGATTTCCATATGCTAAAAGTTCATGTAACACTTGCCAAATAAAAATGAAATCGAAATAAGGTTCTCAATTCAACAAGTAATACATAACAAACCAAAACATTGATAAGTCAATTGAGCAATCTGTTATCTAACTCAAAATAAGTATTTCTACTAAGCAATCGATTTCCTGAAGGTTTTTTAGTGAATTTTGAACTTTGGGCTCAATTCAATCGATTGAGAAATCGATTGAATGAATGTCTGAGCCCCGATATTAATGTCAATCGATTTCCAAATCGATTTTGTAAGTTTTGCTGAGTTCCTGTCTTTCTGCCAATCGATTTCCAAGTCGATTTCTTAAAAGGTTTTGAAAAACATATTTATACAATCGATTGGCAAATTGATTGTGTCAATTTAGGAAAGTCCCTGTAACTCATCCAATCGATTGGGAAATCGATTTCCCTGCATATTCTTCCAAAAATACATAAACTAACTCAATCACATTCATACACAATTCCACATCTTAACACTTAGCAATTCCCACACGATCACCACGACAAATTGAGTTTCGAAATAGTTTTACAACCCATCACTCTTACACACAATAATCAATTCATAACACTTAGCAATTTCACCACAACTACCACGACAACTCAAATTCAAAACACTCAATCATAAACTCGAATCAAACACGACTCGCGTGCCAAGCACCCTAATGCAATGCGTATATGCCAAAATGCATGGACTCGGAATTCCAAACGAAAACCCTCCTCGAAGGGCCGTAAATCATAATTGTACCGCCTATCGCAGGTCAAAGTACCAATTACCGAGGTGCCACCTATCACGGGTCATCACGATTTAATAAAAAGCGTAAATCATAAACGTACCACCTATCACGGGTCAGTACTGTTTACCGAGGTGCCACATATCACGGGTCAACACGATTTACTAAAAGAAAAAGCGTAAATCGTAAAACGTACCGCCTATCACAGGCCAAAGTACTATTTACCGAGGTGCCACCTATCACGGGTCAGCACAATTTACCAAAACGTAAATCGTAAACGTACCACCTATCACGGGTCAGTACTGTTTACCGAGGTGCCACCTATCACGGTTCAGCACGATTTACCAAAATGAAATGCATGAGCAAACACTGACTTCATCCACCACAATCGTTAAGCAAATGCAGATATTAAAAGATTCCCCATTTTTAATACTCATTTAACTTAAACGATTTTCACAGCAACATTAAGCAAACATAAATATTAAGAGATTTCCCATTTTTAATACTCTTTTAACTTAAACGATTTTCCAAAACAACATTTAGTAAACAAGACATTAAGAGATTCCCCATTCTTAATACTCATTTAACTTAAACGATTTTCCAAAACAACATTAAGTAACCGAGATATTAAAAGATTCCCCATTTTTAATACTCGTTTAACTCTAATAGTTTTCACGCTAACATTAAGTAACGTAGACATTAAGAGATTCCCCATTCTTAATACTCGTTTTACTCTAATGGTTTTTCAAATTCCACACAAAACAAACCCAAACCTATTATCATATCCAAACCACAACTCACACCAAAACACATCAATTCATTTCTCCACAGAATCCAACCATACACACAACAAATTTCATCAATATTAATTAAGAACACGTCAAATACGACGAACACAAATCAACACAATCCACCACTCAAACACAACAAGCTTCATTTACTCAAAATCATACATAAATGAGTTTAAATTCATTTTCCATGAAACATTCATCAATATAACCAAAACCTAACTCTAAGATTTTACCATAGAGCTTTAGATTCATTTTCCCCCAAATCAATACTCAAACCCTAACAAAATTCTTTTCCACACAACCACAGATAAGTCCCTAAATGCAACTAAAAGTTTGGAAGGAGCCCTTACCTTCACGTTAGCTTTAACGCGCGATTACGGTACCGCGAGTAAATCCGGTAAAATCTCCGCTCGCAACGTCGCTTCCAAAGTTGGTTCCCTAGCACCGTAGCGTGGTAGTGAGCAACTTTTCCTTCTATCTCTTCACGAAACGAAGCTTAGATCTAGATGAAACGGGGAGGTTTGTGTTTTACGGTTTTGAAATCCCTAATATCGTATTTCTTCGTTCTCGAAACAATGAGGAAGAGTGAAGTTGAGAAATCCTTGTCCTATCACCCGCGCAGCCTTGGGTTTCTATTCTTGAGCAAAAGGAAGCAACAAAAATGAAAATGGAAGAAGGAGGAGGAAGGGGGTCTTTGTTTCTAACGCGAGGCAGGGAGAGGAAGATGGAAAATCTTGTTTTCTTTCCTTTCTATTTCTTTCCTTTCTTTTTCTTTTCTTCCTTTTTCCTTCTTTCCTTTTTATATCCTTCTAATTTCCTTTCCTCCTTTTCCTTTTCCTTCCTTCTAATTTCCTTTCTTTCTATTTCCTTTTCTTTCTTTTCTAACTCCTTTCTTTTCCCTCCAAACAAGCATATATATATTAATTATAACTTAACAAATATCTACATATTTATTAAAATTACCATTTCACCCGTAACACATTAAATTCTTCGTAAAAGATTCACCGCAGTTAATTTAATTTATTCATCGACGAGTAATTCTAATCGGCATCAAAATATCTTTTTGATCATATAAACTCCAAAATATTAATAACTTTGGCTAAAAAGCCTCCGAGCCAATATCCAAAATACACAAAAATACATAAAGTATACTTTAAAATTATGGGTCTTACAGTTATCATCACCAGATAAAGACCAGAGAGAGGAAGGAGGAATAAATAAATACTAGGTTGTGACAAATGAGGGAAATGTAAACGTGTTGAGAGTCCAACTTGAAGTTCAATAAAAAAAATGTGATTGTCCTTTAAAAAAAATTATATGATCAAGAGCATGAACACAACCGTTCCTTTTATTAGAGATTGAATACATTTATATTGAATTGGTACAGTATAAATTGATAGGTTAGTCAACAAATCTGGATTTAGTGCATATTTAATTGAGGAAATTAAGCATGGAGTGTGAACACACCCAAGACCCATAAGATGGATTAGAGGTGTATATGTATAATAAGATGGATGCATTGTGGAAACCATTTCAGTCACTCGATGTTATAGGAAAAAGGGTGCTGAAGAGTAAAATGCATAAACTTGTTTTACCAACTACAAATTTCACGTGTGCAACACCTGAAAAAGTTAAAACCAAATGACATGTGAAAAAGAGTATGTGTAAGAAGTCGATGGGTTATGACGTATATCAAGAACCTTCCTATTAAAAGCATGATAATGCAACATATTTTGAGCATCCCTAGAGAAATGGATGTCAATATCATTATGAGTTATGTCGTAGCGACAAGATATGTTATTCTTGTCATGTTTGACCGAACATTCTCTATGATTTTTTTCCTATGAGTAGTTCACATTCAGGATCAACAACAACTTATCGTATTATTTTTATTGGTTTTGTCGACCCAAGTCATTGGATTCAGGTAAAATGATATTATTTTCTTGATTAATAATTTTTTTCAAACAATAAAATTAACTATTATTTTAACCAATTTTGTAGTTAAAGATGAAAGATGGATTTTCAACGCCAGACATTTCACTAGATTGGAAGAAATTTCCTACCAATGAGGCAACTTCTTATGTAGTAGCATATAAGAGACAGCTACAATAGTGGGGTTTTTACTAGAGTATAAGGAACATGTTAACGCGATCCACCGATAGAACCCGTAGATGTCATATCATTAGATGAAAATTGATTTTGTATGGTTCAAATTGCACCGTCACATTTTGTATGGTCCACTTAGTTACTACTTTTCATTATCTTTCTTCTCCGATGGATATGAATACAAAACTAGCTTTTGTTTATTTTAATTATGGTAGACCAAAATATTTCAGAGTTAATGAAGGCTAGGGATGAGAATAGGTTAGGTCGTCCTTCAGGGGCCTATCGCCTGACCTATTTAATAAAGGCTAGGGTCAAATTATTTTTAAAGCCTATTTTATTTAAATAGTGTAAGTACAGAGGTACATCTAAGAGGGGGGGTGAATTAGGTGTTAGGAGATTTTTGGTTTTTAGAGACTTAGTGGATTATCCTGGTTCCCCTTATGACCAAGGGTACATCTAGTCCTCTTGCACACCACAAGAGATTAATCCACTTTATTGTCAGAAAATGTACAATTCCCACCTTGGGATTTCTGCTACAAACTTCTAACAATACTTTCTAAGATAACACACCACTATCTTAGATTAAGCTACTTTAAGAAAGTACTACTTTCTTTTACAAGTGATATAATATGATTTGGAATAAGGATATAAGAGAGGTATAATGATTTCAATCCAATAAAACTTCAAGTACTTTGAGAAGATTTCTGAATGATATGAAAATGAAATGCAAGTACTATGTAAAAAATCAGAATTTTGTTCAAAGTTGTTCAAGGTTTGATTCAAGGATTGTGTGTTGTTTGATTTGAAGTTACGGTGTATTTATACTCCATAAACATCTCTTCAGATTTGTGGCCATTGAACCAAGAGGTTTGATGAACAATTACAATAATCTAGAACCATTTCAGATCTGAAAAGTTTTATTGCTTCCACTTGTATTTGAATACAGGATGTATGTATTCGAATACACCTCTTTGTAACGTTCATATTTATTCAAAATTTTCACCTTGTATTCGAATACATCCTTCATGTAGTCGAATACAAATTCGTGATTTTTGCCACTGACTTACTTTGTATTCGACTACAGCAGGTCGTAGTCGAATACAGATGCAAAGGTTTTAGCTACTGACTTGCTTTGTATTCGATTACAGAAGTTCGTAGTCGAATACATATGCAAAGGTTTTAGCTACTGACTTGCTTTGTATTCAATTACAGAAGGTCGTAGTCGAATACAGATGTAAAGGTTTTAACTATTGACTTGCTTTGTATTTGACTACAGCAGGTCGTAGTCGAATACAGATGTAAAGGTTTTACTTCTGACTTGCATCTGTATTCGAATACACTGTGATGTATTTGAATACACCTTTGTAGTTTGTAAAAAATATTAGTTTTAAGACTTTGTTAATGTAATTTTGACTTTTGAAAATACTTTATATGCATATGTAAATATGAATGGTTCTCATGTATTTGAAGTATTGGTTGTATCATTTACCTTTACATTAAACATCTAATATGTTTGGATTTAACGCTTTATCAATGAAGATATTTGAACTTCTTTTTGAGCTTGTTGCTTTGATCATATTTGTTGATCTTTGTCTTCATCAAAAAACATGTATTTTACATTCTCCCTCTTTTTTATTATGACAAAATGTTGTTGTTTTGGAGAGATTGTATCATTCTAACATTGCTCCCCCGTAATGTATGCGTATTCCCCCGTTGATCTTGAATGTATGTGATCACATTGAAAACTTGTTTGAAGACCTACAAAGGTTTTTAAAGAAACAACAATACCAAATTTTCTCCCCCTTTTGACATGATAAAAAAGAATGAAAAATATAGAAACATACAATTCCAAGCATATAAACACGAATAAAGGAAAAATAGCACACATTGTAAACAAAAGAGAATGACATAATAAAGGATGGAGTCATGTTCAATTAAGTACATCATAACGACCAAAATGGTAAGCGAGTTTGAATATTGTCAGCATTAATCGATACACAACCAAACTATAATAATTAAAATCCTAGCATCGAAATATTACACAAACAAACAATAGCAAATAAACTCCTAGCATCAAACTAGTCAAAATTCGTTGGAATGGGGAGATGATCAATCTTGTCAGATTAAACTACAAACGTCTTGGGATAATGTGTCATAGTTGCGAGCAATAGTAGTTTCGATGTTATGGAAGCGAATGTCGATAGAAGTGGTCCGATTTTGGAATTGAGTTTGCATGAAGGTTGAAGAGAGTCAAGTTTGTTCATGATCATGTGATTGGAGATATATATCATCATCAGACGATGTTTCCTCGCCGTCTTCATCATCTTGGGCAGCAGCATTTGAGGGACCAACAATGTCCTCTTGAACGGCATCAGATGCTTGACCAAGGTCACTTTATGCACATGTGATTGAAGTTGCTCGTTCCATACTATCCTCATCCTAGGTAGGACGCCCAAGTCCAGCAGGTTTTTCTTGTGGGTGTATACATGACTTCGTCAGAGAAATCCACCCCAAAGTGTTCCAAAATCCGAGAAACTTCTTTAGCCATAATGGTAAGCTCAGTTGCTTCTTTTGACCTCAAACATTAATAGATTTAACAAAGTATGCCCCAGTTAGTGACATCCTTTAACATAAAGTTCATGATCTGTAATTCAAACTCCGAAATTTGGGAGTAATTGCCAGCCTTCAGAACCAAAATGTAACTGAGAAAATAGTGCAGAAGGCGATAATCAACGGTAAGATTCCCAACTCCATACCGCTGTTGCGCATATTTTGAACCAACCTGAGTCCTCTTCTGCTCCATAGTGCGTTTGTCATACCAACATAAGGCAACATAAGCATCATATTTAGACATACCAGCCCATTCACACAAGTTGTTGGGACAAAAAATTTGACCTTCAAAGGGAATGTTCAAAATTTACCCAATGGTTTTGGTGTTTAACCGAATGGTTTTGCCCTTGACTCGAGACACTAGCACATTTCCATCTTGGGTGAGATTACAATAGAAAACCCTAACTAAATCAGGATAGACAGGACCTTTGTAACCAATAAATTCTTCAACATGTTGGGCTTTGAGCAACTCAGGAAATTGAAAGGCAGAGAAAGAATTCAATGTACCATATTTTGGAATGATGAGTCTCTTGTCAGAGTATAGTGTGCGAAACCGCTCGATTTCTTTCGGTGTGTGTAGAAATCAGGATAAATCTATGATGTTTGGATTCTTTGTGCGCTTTCTTGAGCGACCTACTGCTGCATGCTTCGTTCTTTGTCCTCGTTTGCGTGCGTCCATGTTGAGAAAGGAAGTTTTGAAGTTTGGTGAAAAATGGTTTGAGAGGAAATTTTTGACAGATTTGAGAAATCTGATTTTCAATGAAAGATTTGAGTAGAAATTGATTTTGTTTACAAGGTGGGTTGATTGGGTAACTTGTGGGAAGGAAGATTGATGATATTTTTGGAGGAGAGAAAGATGGCTACGGCTGTGTATTCGAATACCAATTGTAAAATTAACCCTAAAATGTGAAACAACTTTTATATTTGGGCAAAAACGCGAAGGTGTATTCGACTACCTGCCTGTTGTATTCGAATACAGATTATTCTGGGAACGTGTATTCGACTACGCAGGGGTTGTATTCGAATACAAGAATTTCTAAAAAATTATGTATTCGAATACAATCATTGTGTATTCGACTACATCTTCGAATTTTTGCTTAAAAACTAATTTTTTTTCACAGAAATTTCATCATGTAAAGCACATATTCATATATTAAGAACCAATAAACATCAAAGAAATTAACTTTAACAAATTAAGAGTAAATTTTAGAGTTTGAAGAGAGATGACAAATTATACCTTGCACGTTTAAAGATCGTTTTCATGTAAAATGTCAAACTCTCTGCGTATTTTGTAAAATGAATCTTTGGGTAAAGGTTTTGTGAAGATGCCAGCTAATTGGTTGTGTGTATCCACAAACATTACTTCAACATTTCCTTTAAGCACATGATCTCGCAGAAAGTGATGGCGTATATCGATGTGTTTAGTCCGAGAGTACATGATTGGATTCTTTGAAATATTGATTGCACTAGTGTTGTCACATCTTAGAGGAATGCATCCGAGGTCAAGTCCATAATCATATAAATTTTGTTTGAGCCAGAGAATCTGTGCACATCAACTTCCTGCTGTTATGTATTCAGCTTCTGCAGTACTAAGGGCAACACATGCTTGCTTTTTACAAGACCATGATACTAATGCATTACCTAAGATATGGCAAGTGCCGCTTGTGCTTTTACGATCCTTTTTGCATCCTGCATAATCTAAATCAGAATATCCAACTAGACTACATATGCTACCCTTTGGATACCATAGGCCTAAATTGGTTGTTCCTTTCAAGTATTTCATAATTCTTTTTACTGCTACAAGATGCGATTCTTTAGGATCCGCCTGAAATCTTGCACACAAACAGACACTAAACATAATATCTGGTCGGCTAGCCGTTAGATATAATAAAGATCCAACCATACCTCGATATTTTGATATGTCTATTGAAATACCTGATTCATCTTTATCAACATAGAATCCGGAGCCCATTGGAGTCGCACTTTCCTTGCAGTTTTCCATTTCAAATCTTTTGAGTAATTCTTTGCAATATTTTGCTTGATTTATAAAGATGTCGTGCTCGAGTTGCTTGTATGTGAAGGCCAAGAAAATAGTTTAATTTTCCCATCATGGACATTTCAAATTCTCCTTGCATTATTAAAGAGAATTATTCACATATGTCATTATTTGTTGATTCGAATATTATATCATCAACGTAGATTTGGACCAATAATGTGTGACTATTATATCCTTTAACAAATAATGTCTTATCGACTTTCCCTTTTTCAAATCCTCGTTCACATAGGAAGGTGCTTAATCTATCATACCAAGCTCTTGGAGCTTGTTTTAGACCATAGAGAGCCTTTTTTTAATTTGAAAACATGTGAGAGATTTTTGGAGTCTTCAAAGCAAGGTGACTGTTTGACATATACTTCTTCATTAATATATCCATTTGAAATAGTTCAAAGTTCATAGAGCAAGCATAAGCAAGTAGTAAACGTATTGCTTCTAACCTTGCTACTGGAGCAAATGTTTCATCAAAGTCAATCCCTTCTTCTTGATTGTACCCTTGAGCGACCAATCTTGCTTTGTTGCGGACAACTATACCATTCTCATCAATTTTATTTTTAAACACCCATTTTGTACCAATGATGTGTTTATTTCCAAGATTAGGAACAAGTTCCCATACTTTGCTTATTTCAAATTGGTTGAGCTTTACTTGCATGGCAAGTATCCATTGATCATCTTTAAGTGCTTCACCAATTTTGGAGGGTTCGATTTGAGAAACAAATGCCATGTTCAAGCAAGCATCTTGTAGTTTTAGCCTTGTTGTGACTCCTTTGTTGATGTCACCTATGATGTTATCAATTGGGTGATATCTATGGGTTCTCCATTCTTTAGGAAGATTATCATTTTGTTTTTCAATGTTGACTTCACTTTCTTGACTTGGTTGATCAGGTTGATGTTCCTTGCTTGTCTCATTGCTTTCAAAATCATCACCGTCATAGGAAATAATGTTGTCCTCTTTCATGGAGTTAGTTTCATCAAAAGTTACATGCATTGATTCTTCGACTAGTAAGGTTCTTTTATTGAAGATTATAAAGGCTTTACTAGTTAATGAGTAGCCGATAAAGATACCTTCATCGGCTTTTTCATCGAATTTTCCAAGGTTGTCTTTACCATTGTTTAACATGAAACACTTACATCCAAAAATTTGGAAGTGAGAGATATTGGGCTTTCTTCCTTTGTAGAGTTCATACGGAGTTTTCTTAAGAATCGGCCGAATGATTACTCGATTGGAAACATTGCATGTTGTGTTTACAACATCAACCCACAAATATTTTGGTAGGCTTGAGTCGCTTAGCATAGTCCTTGTGAGCTTTACCAAAGATCTGTTCTTTCTTTCAACAACCCCATTTTGTTGTGGTGTTCTAGGTGCAGAAAAATTGTGGAAAATTCCATTTTCTTCAAAAAATTCTTCAAAGGAAATATTTTGAAATTCTCCTCCATGATCACTTCTAATTGATACATTTTTGGATGATTGTTCATTTCGGACTAGTTTGGCATACTTCTTAAATGCTTTAAAAGCCTCATTTTTACTTGCCAAAAATAAGGTCCAAGTGAACCTTGAGTAGTCATCAACAATCACTAGTCCATATGAGTTTCCACCAAGACTTTTGGTTCTTGATGGACCAAACAAGTCCATATGTATTAATTGAAGTGGTATTGAAGTTGAAATAACATTTTTAGGTTTGAAAGAGTTCTTTGTTTGCTTACCTTTTTGACAAGCGTCACACAATTTATCCTTTATAAATTTCATTTTTGGTAAGCCAACAACAAGATCATGCTTGACCAATTTGTTTAAATGATCCATGTGAATATGTGCAATTCTTTTATGCCATAACCATGCATCATTATTGTCGCTTACCAAAAGACATTTCATTTTTAAGGATAAATCGTCAAGATTAAGTATAAAGATGTTTTTGAAACGTTTACCGATAAATTGTATTTCATTTGTAGCTTCATTTTGGATGATACATTCATCTTTGTTGAAGGCTATCTTGTATCCTTTATCGCAAAGTTGACTAATGCTTATGAGATTGTGTTTTAGACCTTCAACATATAGTACATCTTCAATTGAGGGGGATGGGGCTGTGCCGACTTTTCCAATGCCTAAAATTTTTCCTTTGTTGTTGTCTCCATAGACCACATATCCCTTTGATTCAAGAGTTAAGGCTGAAAATTTTGTTATATCACCCATCATATGTTTTGAGCATCCACTATCTAAGTACCACATATTTGAGGTGCTTTGCGTGCATACCTGCAACATTAAAATCAAATTTTATTAGGTACCCAATGTGCTATGGGTCCTTGATGGTTAGTACCTTTCTCTACCCACATGTAATGCCCTTTTGGAACACTAATGTTTCTAACATGACAAGCATTAGGAGTGTAACCTTTGAGGCCACAATAAGAACAAGTAGGAGTAAATCTATTTTTAATAGCATGTGTATGAGATTTACTTTGAATAATTTTCTCTTTATAATGGTGATCCTTTTTCATAATTATAATCTTTTTTTGATTGTATTGACTACTCGCTTTGACAAAAATGGTCTTATTCAAGCTTGGTTTATCAAATTTTGAGTATCCAAGACCACTTTTTTCGTTTGAGTATCTTTGCATATTCAAAACATTTTCCAATCTTATTTTTCCCTTTTCGTATCGTTCAATTACTTTATTTAATTGAACAATCTTGAAGGAGAGGGAATCACATTTATTGCATGTAAAATTCTGTTTTAGTTTTTCAGAATTCTTTTCCATAATGTCAACTTTTTCTTGAAGACTTGAGATTTGTCTCTTTTGTGTTGACACTAGTTTGAACAGATTTTTAAATTCAATAAGTAGTTCCTTGATGGCGTTTTGAGCATCATTATATTCATACATCAATTCACTATTAGTTTTATTATGATGAGGGGAGTCTATGTTACTAACCTCTTCTTCGTTATCTGATTGATGTGATGCCATCAATGCAACATTAGCGCATTCTTCACTTTTTGTTTCTGAAGATGAACTCACTTTGTTGTCTTCCCAACCTATGTATGCCTTCTTGAAGTCTTTCTTTTTTATGGCATTTTTCTTAATAAGGTTTCGACAATCTGCCTTGATATGTCCTTGTTTTCCACATTCAAAGCAAGTGAAGTTTTGATTTGAAGTAGAACTATCTTTCTTCCTAAAAATTTTCCTTTTGAAAGTTCTGTCATTTTTAAGAAAATTTCTTAACAAGGAACGTAATATTTTCATCTTCATCTGAATTTTCGTCTTTTATTTGTTCTCTTGATTCGGTCTTTAGAGCAATATTTTTGGTCTTCTTTTCTTGACTTTCATTTTGTTCTAACCTTCCAAGTTCGATTTTGTGTTCTTGGAGTTTTCCAAATAATGCAGAAAGAGACATTTTGGATAGACTTTTCTTTTTGGAGATTGTTGTTACCTTTCGTTGCCAAGCCCTCGTTAATGATCTTAATACTTTTAGATTTAGTTCGTCATTGGTGAAGGTCTTTCCAAGAGCCGACAAATGGTTGGTTAAGTGGGAGAACCTTTTCTGTAAGTCTAAGATAGATTCTCCGGGCAACATTCGAAATAATTCGTATTCTTGAGATAGTGTATTTAGTGTAGATCTTTTTACTTCAATGGTGCCCTCATAAGTTACTTCCAGCGTATCCCATATTTCTTTGGCTGTTTTACAGTGGGATATATGAAAAAATTCATCAATTTCTAGTGTTGATTGTAGCATATTTTTAGCCTTCTTATCGAACAACACTTTTCTTTTATCATCATCAGTCCAAGAGTTTTTTATCTTTATTTCTCCTTTGTTGTTGATGATTGTTGTTGGAATGTGAGGACCATTTTCAACTGCATCCCATATGTCGTCTCCTTATGCTTCAAGATACGTTTTCATACATATGTTCCAAAAATCGTAGTGTTCTCCAATGAAGCATGGTGGTTTGTTACTACTGCAGTTGTCTCTAAAAACAGGTTGTGCGAAAGCCATGAGTAGTGATCGAGGAGTAAGTTACCTGAACCTGCTCTGATGCCAATTGTAAGTACAGAGGTACGCCTAAAAAGGGGAGTGGGTGAATTAGGTGTTAGGAGATTTTCTGGTTTTTAGAGACTTAGTGGATTATTTTTGTGTTTAGGATTGATGTATGTAAAAATATAAATGGCAGAAAAATAAAAAATAAACAATAGAATTATCATGGTTCCCCTTATGACCAAGGGTACATTCAGTCCTCTTGCACACCACAAGAGATTAATCCACTTATTGTCAGAAAATGTACAATTCCCACCCTGAGATTTCTGCTACAAACTTCTAACAATACTTCTAGATAGCACACCACTATCTTAGATTAAGCTACTTTAAGAAAGTACTACTTTCTTTTACAAGTGATACAATATGATTTTGAATAAGGATATAAGAGAGGTATAATGATTTCAATCGAATAATACTTCAAGTACTTTGAGAACCTTTTTGAATGATATGAAAATGAAATGCAACTACTTTTGTAAAAATTAGAATTTTTGTTCAAAGATTTTCCAATTGTTTGATTCAAGGATTGTGTGTTGGTTTGGTCTGAAGTTATGGTGTATTTATTCCATAAAAATCTCTTCAGATTTGTGGCCCATTGATCCAAGATGTTTAATGAACAATACATGTCTAGAACATTTTTAGAATCTGAACTGTATTGCTTCCAGGTTGTTCGAATACACCCTTGTAACGTTAGATTTATTCAAATTTGCACCTTGTATTCGAATACATTTCTGTAGTCGATACAGATCGTGATTTTTGCCATAAACTTGCTTTGTATTCGCACATCAGGTCGTAGTCGAATACTATGCAAAGGTTTTTAGTACTGATTGCCTTGTATCGTACAAGCAGGTCGTAGTCGAATAAATGCAAGGGTTTGACTTGACTTGCTTTGTATTCGACTACAGCAGGTCATAGTGAATATCAAGATGCAAGGTTGGGCTATCTGACTTGCTTGTTCGACTACACAGGTCGTGTTGAATAGCAGATGTTAAGCTTTTGCTTCTGACTTGCATCTATATTCGAAATACACTATGCTGTTTATTCGGAATAACTTTGTAATTTGTCAAAATATTAGTTTAAGATTTGTTATGTAAATTTGACTTTTGAAAATACTTTATATGGATATTTAAATATGAATGGTTCTCATGTATTTGAAGTATTGGTTGTATCATTTACCTTTACATTAAACATCTCATATGTTTGGATTTAACGCTTTGTCGATGAAGATATTTGAACTTCTTTTTGTTGACTTTTGAAAATACTTTATATGGATATTTAAATATGAATGGTTCTCATGTATTTGAAGTATTGGTTGTATCATTTACCTTTACATTAAACATCTCATATGTTTGGATTTAACGCTTTATCAATGAAGATATTTGAACTTCTTTTTGAGCTTGTTGCTTTGATCATATTTGTTGATCTTTGTCTTCATCAAAAACATGTATTTTACAAACATAAGGATGTTCGAGCTGTTTGAAATGAACGAAGGATAAACTATTGATGAGATGTACTCAAGGTTCACAACTATAGTAAATGAGATGTGTTCTCTTGGCAAAGCCTACTCAGTACAAGATAGAGTAAGAAAGATCATGAAATATCTTCCAACCATATGGAGACCGATGGTGACAACTATAAGCCAAGCCAAAAGTCTTGAAGTGCTTGCATTAGAAGAACTAATTGGAACTTTAAGAGAACATGAAGTGCTGTTACAAGAAGATAAACCAACCAAAGAAGGAAAAGCAATAGCCTTGAAAGCATCCCAAGAAAGTATTCCAGCACAAACAGATGAAGAATCAAAAGAAACTGAAACATGAAGATGTTGATGAAGAAATAGCTCGTCTCACCAGAAGAATTCAGAGAATGATGAGAAAAATAGACTAGGTCAAGAAAGGATTTTCAAACAAAAAAGAAAGTCCCAAAACAGAAGTGGACATGAGCCAAATCACATGTTTTGGATGTAATAAATTAGGACATTACAAAACTGAATATCCCCTAAGTAAAAGACCACCAAAAATATTTCCCTTAAAAAAGAAATCAATGATGGCTACCTGGGATAACTTAGATGAATCTGATGCAGAAGAAGATGAAGAAGGCAACATATGCTTAATGATACATGCAAAAGAAAATGAGGTAACAAATTCTGAATCTTATCTTTTGTGTGAACAAATGGAAAAAGAATTTGATAACTTGCTAATTGATTCAAACTTTCTTGTTCAAAAGTGTAGTTCTTTAAAAGAACAATTTTACAAAGAGAAAAATCAGGCTATGAATAATGAACTTAAAGAGATCATTCAAGATCTGAAAGAATCTCAGTTCAAAGATTTTAAAACTAAAAGTCAAAAACGTTTTGCATTTCAAAAGAAGAACGTTATCTTTAAAACTGAAGTTGAACTTCTTAAAAATGACTTGTCAAATTTCATTAGAGCTACTGAAACCTTTCAACAAAAAAGAAAGGGATCTCAAGTAGGAATATGCGATAAAGCTGGTCTTGGTTTCGATAAAACTCAAAAAACCAAAATGTATGAAAACTTCTTTGTTCTTGAAAGAAAATAGGGTAAATGTAAAATCAAATGTTCATATTGCAGCAAGATTGGACATCGGGAATTTGCATGTTACTTTAAGAAAAGTGATCGCGTTTCAACAAGTGTACTGAATCGTTGCAAGTAATAATAAAACGGTGGTACCGAGTGTCAAACTCAAGAATTGAGTTTTACTATCGAATTATATTTAATTACTAAAATTGAACACAAATTTCTCAAGTTGATTGAAATAATATTTAAAATTAACAACAGTAATAAAATTGATCCTTTATAATAAGAAAAATGTGAGGGATGAATTTCACTTCGAATCCAACCTTGGTGTCTAATTTGATCCTAGTTATTGAATTCCTTTATTGAATTATTACCGAATTCTCTTTATTATTCTTGCCCTAATGTCTTAGTGACATAATCTTTAATTCTAAAATAACACTAATTTCTTAGTGGATTTAAGATTAGAATTATGTCTTACCGTAAAAGAATTGTCTTGTTAAATTACTGTCTTTGCACTAATTTAATTGGTTTCATGACCTGCATGTATCCCTAGACTACAATATCATAAATTTCTCATCTCAAACATTCGTAAAGTCCACTCCTGTTTCATAATATGAACCATAGACCATTTTAAAGTTAATCAAGAAATAAAAAGCATTAAGTACAAAGATGAGAAAACATAATTCAATAAACTCCTTTATATAACTAGAAATCCAATTAGAAAAATAAGGGTTTCATCTTGTTACACTCATCCATAATAAATAGGGTTTAATTACTCATGAAAGAGATAGAAAATATAGAGATTAGAGAAGAATTACAAGAAAGATTCATGAATGATTCTTGTTAAAACTGCTCAATGGTGTTAGAAACGGTCGTCTTTGAGTTTCTCTGTTAGGGCACAACTCTCCCAACTTTCCAATATTAAAAAAAATCCTCAAAAGTGATAAAAA
>PGTU02009632.1:0-12521 GCA_002896215.2 Cicer echinospermum
CTGATTCAGCGTGATTGTGAGATTGCAGGTAACAATCTAATGCACTCTTTGATTGGGGCAACCCATTCCTTCATTGCTATGGATGTGTGAATGCTTGAAGTTATTGTGTCTTTTACCTTTTGATTTGGTGTGTCCACACTGCTAAGACTTCACCGTAAATTAGCATGTTTACATTGTCGAATGATATAAGAATAGGGATTTCTTGGTTAATCTAATTTGTTTACCGTACAATCATCGAGGTCATCTCGGTATGGATTGGATGTTATCATTATGTGATCTTGGATTGCGCTCGTAATTTGTTCTTTTCCGAACAGGAGTTGTTAAGTATCTAGCTGCTAACAAACTCGAGTGTCGCTAAGTGAAGGGACTCATGAGTTTTTGTCTCTGGAATGTAGAACAAAGATAAATCTGATCATAGAAGATGTGATGCTGGTCAACGAGTACCGGATGTATTTCCAACAGAAATTCCAGGATTGCCACCAGTAAGAGAAGTGGAATTCTTCATTGATTTGCACCCAGGAACGGGACCTATTTCAATGGCACTTATCGATGTCGCATGGAATTAAATGAGCTCAAAGGCCAAATTGAAGACTTGTTGGAGAAGAATTCATAGACAAGTGTATCACCATGGGGAGCTCCAGTTTTGCTAGTTAAGAAGAAGGACGGAAGCTCGCGCCTATGTGTGGATTATAGACAGCTTAACAAGGCAACTATTAATGAATCGTTAATCTTTGCAACGAATCGATGATTTGATGGATCATTGAGAGGGGCCGCGATATTTTCGAAGATTTGACTTGAAGTCGGGTTACCATCAGATCCGAGTAGGGAAGGAGACATTCAGAAAACAGCTTTCAGAACCGCATGGAATTATGAATAACCTGGTTATGCGTTTGGAGTTACGCCGGCAATTTTCATGGACTACATGAACAGAATCTTTAATTCATTTCCTTGATAGATTCGTGGTGGTATTCATTGATGATATTATTGATTTATTCAAGGACTGAAGAAGAGCATGGAGAACATTTACGACAAGTTCATTGAGATTTTACGCGAGAAGCGATTGTATGCCAATTTGTCGAAGTGTGAATTTTTGCTAGAGAAAGTGAATTTCTTGGGACATGTGATAACCAAGGAAGGAATCGCTGTAGATGGCTCTAAGATTGAGGCGGTTCTTGCTTGGAAACAGCCTCAGACTGTCACGGACATACGGAGTTTTGTAGGACTGGCAGGGTACTACAGGAGGTTTATCGAAGGTTTTGCTAACAAGAAAACTTCCAGTTGCTAAAGAGAAAAATTGACGACCTCACCTGTATTGGTATTAACCGCAATCAGAAGAAACCTATGAAGTTTATTGTGATGCATCTCACCAAGGGTTAGGATGTGTTTGATGCAACACAAGAAAGTTGTGGCTTATGCCCTCGAGACAATTGAAGATTCATGAGAGGAACTATCCTACCTCATGATTTGGAGCTTGCCGCGGTTGTTTTTGCATTAAAGATCTGGAGGCATTATTATAGGGTGCACGTTCACCGTGTTCAGCGACCATAAAAAGCTTGAAATATTTGTTTGATCAGAAGGAGTTGAACATGCGCCAGAGACGATGGATGGAGACTCTTAAGGATTTTTGATTTCACACTGCAGTACCACCTGGGAAGGCCAATGTAGTGGCTGATGCGTTGAGCAGAAGAAGTGTATCGGTGTCTTCACTAATTATGGCTAGAAACAAGAGTTGTGGGAAGCTTTTAGAGACTTGTACTTGAACGTAGAGTTTGCACCGGGAATTTTGAAATTCGGAATGATTAAGATCTCGAGTGGACTACTTGAAGACATTGCGAATTCTCAGGATGACGTCTTAATTCAAGAGAAGAGGAATCTAATAGTACAAGGGAAGACGACTGAGTCAAGATTGGGGCAGATAATGTTTTTGCGGTGTAATGGTAGGATCTGTGTACCAGATATTACAGATATGCGGAAACGATTTTGGAAGAGGCGCATAAGGGTAGCTGAGTATTCATCCTGGAGCAACAAAGATGTATCAGGATTTGAGGCAGAATTATTGGGGCCAGGAATGAAGAAACATGTGGCGGAATATGTATCCACTTGTCTAACTTGTCAGAAAAGCGAAGGTGGAACATCAGCGACCCGCTGGGATGTTGCAACCTTTAGATATACCAATGAATGGGAGTGGGACAGCATTTCTATGGATTTTATAACGGATTACCAAAGACAAGGAGAAAGAATGATTCATATGGGTGATAGTGGATCGACTAACTAAATCTGCTCACTTTTTGCCGGTAAGGACACCTATAAGGTAGATCAGCTAACGGAGATCTACATTGCTGAAATTGTGAGGTTACACGGGGTACCATCGAGCATTGTATCAGAACCCGTGATCCGAAGTTCACATCACATTTTTGGGGAGCATTACACGAAGCATTGGAACGAAGCTACGATTGAGTTCAGCTTACCATCCCACAACAGACGGCAGACTGAAAGGACGAATCAGTCCTTGGAAGATCTGTTGAGAGCATGTGTACTAGTGATAGGGGAAGCTGGGATGATGTACTCCCGTTGATTGAATTCACTTACAACATAGTTTACCACGCAAGTATTGGAATGGCACCATATGAGGCTTTATATGGGCGCAAGTGTCAAACGCCTTGTGTTGGTATAAGACGGTGATAATATGATTGTCGGACCAGAGATGGTGCAACAGACCACAGCTAAAGTAAGGAAGATCAAGGAGAAAATGAAGACTTCACAAGATCGCCAGAAGAGTTACTGCGGACAAACGTCGGCAGACTTTTGGAATTCGAACAGGGTGACCATGTATTTTCTGAGAGTCACACCTAGTCTAGCCGGCTACTCGCCGGGGTAGGTAGAGATAGCCTTGAAGTCGAAGAAGTTGACTCCTAAATTCATTGGACATATTAGATTTCTGCATGAATTGGGCCGGTTGCTTATCGGATAGCATTACCTCCGATACTGTCCATATTCATGACGTGTTCACATGTGTCACAGTTGAGGAAATATTCGCAGATCCATTCTCACGTGATCGAACCAGACACAATCCAGCTAAAGGATAACCTGTCGTTCGAAGTACCACCCGTGATAATTGATGACAGGAAGATTAAGAGGTTGAGGACCAAGGATGTTTCGTTGGTCAAGGTGATTTGGAACCAATCACTGGAGATGCGACTTGGAATTGGAGAGAAGATGAGGAGAACAACACCAGAGTTATTTATCGATGCATAGTTTCGAGGACGAAACTAATTTTAGGGGGGGAGTAATGTAAGACCATATATTTTTAAAGTACACTTTATGCATTTTATGTATTTTGGATTTTGGCTCGGAGGCTTTTTAGCCAAAGTTAATAATATTTTTGGAGTTATATGATCAAGAAGTTTATTTGATGTCGTTCAGATTAAGCCTCGTCGTCCCGATAAGTAATTAAAATAAACTGCGGTGAAATCATTTGCGAAGAAATTTAATGCGTTACGGGTGAAATGGTAATTTACAAATATCTAGATATTTTTGAGATATTGTTAAGTTATAATTAATATATATTTATATTTATATGTTTGTTTGGAAAGAAAAGGAAAAGAAATAGATAAAGAGAGAAAAGGAAATAGGAAGTAAAGGAAAGTGAAGGAGAAAAAACAAAGGAAAAGCATTTCATCTTCTTCCTCCGTGCTCGCGAGAACCCATTTCATCTCCTTCTTGGTTTTGCTCATTTTTTTCGTTTCCTTTCTTCAAAACTAGTAACCAAGGTTGGGTGAGAGTTAGATCAAGGTTTTCGCAACTCCACTCTTCTCTTTGATTCGAAACGAAGAAAAACGGTTTTTGAGATCCAAACACAAACCCTCCGTTCCTTCAAGATTCAAGTTTCTTTTTCTCGAAGAGGTAGAAGGGAAAGTTGTTCACCACCACGCTACGGTGCTAGTGAATTAATTTGGAAGCGGCGTTGCGAGCGGAGATTTTACCGGAATTACTCGCGGTACCGAAACGCACGTTAAAGCTAACGTTGAGGTAAGGGCTCCTTCCAACTTCTAGTTTGCATTAGGGACTTATCTGTGGTTGTGTGGGAAGGAATTTGTTAGGGTTAAATGTATCGATTTGGGGAAAAACGAAACTAGTACGTTATGGGTAAACCTTAGAGTTAGGTTTTGTTTATAATGATGAATGTTTCGTGGTAAATGAACTTGAATGTCATTGTGTATGATTATGAGTAAATGAATTTGATGTATCTGGGTGTTATGTTGCTTTGATTTGTGTTCGTTGTATTTGGCGTGTCCATACTTGATGTTTGTTAATTGGTGTGGTTGTTGTGAATTATGGTTTGAATGTGAGAGTATGATTGAGTTTTGTTTCTGTGGAATTGAAAAACATTAAAGTAAACGAGTATTAAAAATGGGAAATCTTTTAATACTCGGTTTACTTAATGTGCTTTTGAGGAAAAGGTTTAAGTTAACTGGGCGTTGAGGATGGGGAATCCTTAATGTCTCGGTTACTTAACTATCTTTTTTTGAAAATCGTTTCGGTAAATGAGTATTAAGAATGGGGAATCTCTTAATGTCTCGTTTACTGAATGTTTTTGTGAGAAAATCGTTTAAGTCAAAGTATATAAGAATGGGGAATCTCTTAATATGACTGTTTGCTTAACGTTTGGTTTGAAAATCATTAAGATAATCGGTATTAAGAACGGGGAATCTCTTTAATGACTTATTTATTTAATGTTGTTTGAGAGTCGTTTAAGTTAAATGGATATTAAAATGGGGAATCTTTTAATATCTGCATTTGCTTAACGATTGTTGTGAATGGGGTCTGTGTATGCTCATGCATTTCATTTTGGTAAATTGTGTCGACCGTGATAGGTGACAACTTGGTAAACTGTACTGACCCGTGATAGGTGGTACGTTTACGATTTACTTTTTAGTAAATCGTGTTGACCCGTGATAGGTGACACCATGGTAAACTACTGACCCGTGATAGGTGGTACATTTACGATTTACGTTTTGGTAAATTGTGCTGACCCGTGATAGGTGGCACCTAGGTAAACAGTACTGGTCTGTGATAGGCGGTACGTTTACGATTCCCGCTTTTTCTTTAGTAAATCGTGTTGACCCGTGATAGGTGACACCTCGGTAAACTGTAACTGACCCGTGATAGGTGGACGTTTATGATTTACGCATTTTAGTAAATCGTGCTGACCCGTGATAGGTGGCACCTCGGTAATTGGTACTTGGCCTGCGATAGGCGGTACAATTATGATTTACGGCCCTTCGAGGAGGGTTTTGGTTTGGAATTCCGAGTCCATGCATTTTGGCATATACGCATTGCATTAGGGTGCTTGGCACGCGAGTCATATTGATTTGAGTGTGTTGTTGAGTGATTTGAATTTTGATTTTATCGTGGTAATTGCGTTGAAAATGCTAAGTGTTATGTGTTGATTATTGTGTGTAAGTATGATGGTTATCGAGATCCCAATTGCCGTGGTAATCGCGTATGAATTGCTAAGTGTTTAGGTTGTGAACTGATTAGGAATGACTTGGGTTAATTCGTGAATTTTTGGAAAAATGATCAGGGAAATCGATTTCCCAATCGATTGGATGGAAGTCAGGGACTTGGCCAAATGGACAAATCGATTAGCCAATCGATTTTGAAATCAGTTTTCGAAAATCATTTACGAAATCGATTGCCCAATCGATTGGGCCTAAGTCAGGGACTCATCATATTCGACCAAATCGATTTGGAAATCGATTGGCTTAAAACCTGGGGGCTCAGTACCCACTCAATCGATTGCTAAATCGATTTGATTCAGCTCAGGATTCCTGTTTTCATTAAAACTCTCACCCCAATCGATTTCCCAATCGATTGGCTCAGCGAAAATCCTCAGTTTTAGTTGTATGATTAATTGCTCATGAATCTATCCATGTCTTGTTTTATTATGTGTTAATTAGGAGATCGAGAACTGCATTTTACCTTCATTTTAATTGGCAATGTATGGTATGAACTTTTCGCATATTGAAAATCCTGTTAAGGTCATGCTTAGTTGAAAAGTTGTTTTGAGCATTAAACTTAATTGTTGTGTGGTTAACTGTTTATTTTCTGGTTGGTGACCCTTTACAATTATTGTGGAAATCTGGGCTTTGCCTCATATGAGAGTCAGGACGGCCCTAACCGGTTGTACCCTACGGACGGGAATGGAGATAGGAACGCTTGACTGGCAGTTACGTTAGGAGGATCTCACGGGCCGCGTGGAGATTACTCAGGGTGTATAGCTTTTTGGTAGGATGATCAGATTAGGATGATGTATAGGGACTAGGTGTCTTCTTTTTGGATTGGAGTATTGTTAGTTGGAAAAACTGTACTTATACTGTTATTGTCTGTTTGACATCATCTTTGAATGGGTTCATGTACACATTGATGTTGTGTAATATGTTTTGGATTTATAATTGGAGCAACTTTTCCGCTGCTTTGTAAATTATAATGACTCATTATTTATCCAAAGACATTTCTTTATTTATTCCTCTGTTTAGTTTAATTACTTTTGAAAACGGGGTGTTACAGAAAGCGCTATAAAATGTACAACAAAAGCGCTGTAAATGCACACCCATAATATGAAATTATGGGTGGGCATTTTACAGCGCTTGTTTGAGAAAGCGCTGTAAAATGCAGACCCATAATATGAAAATTATGGGTGTGCATTTTACAGCTTGTGTTAAAAAGCGCTCTAAAAGCAGACCCTAACTTCATATAATGGGGTGATTGAACAGGCTTTTTGAAGAAAGCGCTGTAAATGTGCATAACAAGCGCGCGTTATATTTACATGTTTTATAGCGCTTTTTTAAAAGCGCTGTTGTATTATTTACAGCGCTCGATTCCACAATGCTTATTTTTTTGAAAAAAGCGCTGTAAATGGCTTAAAAAAAGCGCTGTAAATGCGTTTTTTTCGCGTAGTGAAGTCACCTTACTCGAACTAATTTTAAATACATTAGTAAAGATAATTCAACTTAGTCAAACACATTCATCTCTCTTCCGTGTTTACACCATCAACACTATGGTAAACTTTCTAAAAGGATGATCCAAAGAATATATTTAAGATTAGTAGAAAGTATGCTAAGGATGAGATTGTTTTTCATAAGTTTGATCTTTTGCTTCTGTATATCTATTGTATCTTCGAGGATGAGATCATCTCAATGTTATAGAAATCATGAAGCTTCAAATATAAGGAGAAGTACAATATATTGTTAGAGACGTAGATTTACCCATGGATATTGTTTAGAATTGCAAATATACCCTTATATTGTCTTTGTTATAGGAGGACTGAGAGGATGAGTATAGTAGTCCATCCTCGATCTAATTAGTGGGAGGATGAAGTTTTTTCATTAATTCTGATGTGAATTCCGCTTTATTTGGCTTTTCATTTTCCCGACACATTGAAGTGGCTTGCTTACAAATAAAGGACATCATTTTTTGTACTTTTGTAATTTCACTTATTTTCTCATGTGCGATGATGAATAGAAACCAAGTTAATTATCGCTTTCTATGTTGTTTATCCTCTGAAACTTGTACAATCCTCTTTGAATCAATATTTTTTGCAGTTGCTTTCCTTTTATTCAAATTAATTGTATGTTTCAGCTAAGAATAGCATCATTCTCTCTTAAGAGGACATATTAATATATGTAAAATTTTTATATGATCAAAATGTAAATGACTGTTTTCTAAAATTTGATAAACTCAATAGTACAAGTTAGATGACAAACAAAATTACAATCTTTGATCTTTAAAACAATTTGTTATGATTAAAATATTTGAAAGAGATTTTGTCTCAACAGTCTTCCCTTTTTTATGATAACAAAATTCTTGAGATTATGAATTAGGTGAAAATTTTACATAAGTATCTCATGTTTTAAAAGTATGCTCCTCCTCAACCAGAAGCATAATTTTTGTATTCCTAGATTTTGAATGAAATATAAGCTAATTTGATTAATTTTTTAAAAGGTAGTGACTAAAATTGGTTCAAAAAAAATGATCATAAATAAATAGAGATTGTAAAAAAAAAAGATGTTTCAAGAAGTATCCTCTTAGGCTTCAAGAAGTTGACAATCAGACATTTCAGCTTATAATTTTTCTCCCCTGATATTTGTCAACCATAAAAAAATACTAAAAAAAAAAACAAGACCATAAGCACGTTGAGCTATTTGGGGAGACAAATCATCCGAATAGAAGGAGTTTAAGGACAAGGGAGGTTAGGATGAGAAGGTTGAGGCAGATGAACAAAAGGATTATCTTAAGAGGCAATTGTCGTTATGACGGTGTTTTATACCCATTCCAAAGAGAGGCCAAAGTTGACCAAAAGTCTATTGAAAATAGTTGAAGCTTGCAAAAAAAAAAAAAAATTGGCTTAATTGTAGTTTTGATCTATTTAAGTGAATTGCTAAAATAGTTTCCATGTTTATTTCTCTCAGTTTTGGTCCCAACAGAATTTTAGTTAAAAAAATTGATGAATTTCACTTTTTTGGCGTTTTTTATTACCCGGTTTAAGATCTCGTGGTGCACATTATACTTGAAATCAATGATCATAAATGGTGTAGTGTGACTTTTAAAAATGACACTTCATCAAATTTTAGGCAAATTCTGTTTGGGGACCAAAATTGGGGAGAAATGAATGGGGGACTACTTTCGTGATTCAGCTAAAATTGGGGGACCAAAATTGCAATTAAGCCAAAAAATTTATGCTTTCTTATTTCTTGAGAATCCTCACTTCCTTGTGAGCTCTTTTTGCTTGCACCCTCTTATCGGAACTAGTGTTGGTTTGTTGTTGTGGTATGGAATCAACACTTACACTTTGTTATAAGATCAAACTCCTTTCTATTGAAAGGAGTTTTCACCACTTTTTGCAAAGAAGAATAAAGGGACCTAAATCTTCAATAACTTCAGAATGTGGAGTTTGCAAGTTTCTCTGTTTGTCCTCTAAGGAACGAATGAGTCAATAGTGGAGGGATGTAGGAAGAACTTGATTAGTTTAAGCAACATTGCTTACCTTGATGGGAGAAGTGAGATTTGAGACATTGTATAAGATAGTTGTGCATTTTGATTTTGGACTCATGGGCGGATAAGGTGGAAAGAAGGTATGTTGTAGATATTGAGAAGGAGTAAGTGATGTGGGTGAGTTTAAGAGATCACAATAAAACACTTCACCATCTTCTATAAGGTTGTTTGATGCGCTGTATCATCTAAAGATGTACTCAACAGAGTATGGGTTTTCAAGAAATTGCGTGTGAAATTAATGTCATGATGAGAAGATGGAGTTTTTTTCGAGATCAAACAAGGTGATCTGTGTAGGATGAGTGCTGACTTCTCATAGGAAAGACACGAGTGATAATAGATTTTTGTTTAGGGAGTTTTTTTTTTTTTGTTTAGTTGTGAAAATCATCGTTTAAGAATGTCCTCAACATGAGGATTGGTTTCAGAAATTGCGGCAAAAATTATTGTCATGATTAGGGGATGGAGTTTTTTTTTCAAGATCAAACAGGTTGATTGTGGTAGGATGAATGCTGACATTCTCATATGAGGACGAGTATAATAGATTTTTGTTTATTGAGTTTTTTTGTGTGTAGTTGGGACGATTTCCCTCATTTTCTTTTTGTAACACCCCAATATTTTATTGTGATATTTTTAATAGATAATGATACATACTATTTGTGTTTGATGTTCATATGTGTTTATAATTTTCTTCATGTGTGCTTGTGTGTTTGTCTTAGTAATTGATTTTAAATAATTAATATTAACTATATTTTAACTTACAAAAAGCTAAATAAATATATATATAATTATTATAAATACTATAATATAATGATAAATATGATGATGATGATAAATAATAATAATACTAATAATAATAATAATAATAATAATATAATAATAATAATAATAATATAATAATAATAATAATAATAATAATGATGATGATAATGATGATGATGAGGACGACGACGACGACGACGACGACGAAGATGATGATGATGATGATGATGATGATGATGATGATGAGATGATGATGATGATGATGATGATGATGATGATGATGATGATGATGATAATAAACAACTATGGACTAGTTGATACTCACTTTTGAGGGAGGTGTGCTTTCCATTCTTGTTGTTTCCCTAAGCTGCGTACTCCATATATGTTACTTATTCCTTAGGAAGAAAAAAAAGGGAAAAGAAAAGAGGATGGTAAAATTGGTAAAATTAACATAACCTCATCTTCAAAAGAAATAGACGAATACCACATATTAATCTATTCAATAAGGTGAGTGGATTTTTATAGTTTACACAATCATTGTATAAATATTCTTACAATTGGTCATAATATTTCTTTGGTTTAGTTAAGTTTTTGAAATTTTTTAGAATTTTATGTTGAATAATTGATGAATTGTTTAATGAAATTAACATGTACCGTAAAGACTTTTTCTGATAAATTTTTTTTTAAACTATCACTTTCAATATTAGCCTTCATCATATAACTTTTATTTCTTATTTTTCTTACTTACAGCCACTCACTCACTTTTATGCATAAAACCCCTACTGAATTTAATTAATAGTTCATTATATTTATAACAATATAGACAATCTAAACTTATTGCTATTTCAATGTTAATAACAATGAAATTATTGTAACGATTAAAATTGAAATGTGTGATAGGTAAATCATTAGTGCTGGATAATGTACATAACCACAATTATGCTATTAATCGTGTGAATAATTGGTCTGAAAGTACAAAGTAAACAACATAATACATTCGCTCGACAGGCTTTAGTATTATATCATACCTCTCCTATTTAAGGTAAACAACATCTACCCTATTTATATATCTTGAAAATGTACTGCAACTTAAATCTTTTTTATACCATAGAGTATAGATTGGGGCTTCACATCTAAAGGGTTTGGTTTATTTTAAATTATAATATAAAATAGAGTGTGGTCAATGATAAACTATACTAAATATTATTACTTGTGTGATATATATATTATTATATATATAAATATAGTATATATATTATAATATATATGCCCTATTAAAAATCAAAACAAGTATACATATAATATACACGTTATCTTAGTTCCTTTTTATCACTATTAAGCTATACATATATGCCTTTATAGTAGCTCTCTTTATCCTTTTTAGCTTAAAATAAAATTCGATTATAATAGCAGATAATTAAATATATTTTTGGGTATATTATATAATAGTAGATAATTTATTTATTTATTTTCATAAATATTTTAATGTATCTTATTGGAGGCAAGTAATTGTTTGTATTTGGTTGTTGCGTTAATATTTCTTTCGCGGTGGTTGGTGAAGATGTAACACATTAAATAAGCGGACCGACTTCGTTGGGAAAAATCTTCAACCAAGGTAAGGGGTGAGATGAAATTCAATTTTATGAGTATAATATAACGTGGGATGAACGGGAATGTTGAAATTCCGAGATGTTCATTCGGGGCTTACGTAATAATAATTAATTTGATAACATATGAATGATAATAGTGACGACTAAAATATAATTTAGAAACCTATAGAATTGTTGTGAATTAATTTATATCAAGATTGTGTGTTATCTGATTTTATGAAACCTTATAGTAATTGTTATTGTATGAATGATGTGTATTTGAGTGATCTTGGCCTACTTGATAGAAATTACGATATTACTTGGATGCGCCACTTGTTGAGTTCTTATTATGAGCTTTATAGGATTAGATTGTGCATTGTGAGAGGTGTAGGCCAAATATTGAGATTTTATTGTGTGATTGATATGATGACAAAATAGTCCTCACTCCAAAATCTACAACACCTATCTCATGCTTATTCGACTATCACAACTTGTAACACCCTAAATTTTATAATAAACTTAAATACGATTTTAAATAATTAATTTGATGTTAAAATTATTTTAGAATATATGTTAATAAATTTTGTAACTAATTTTCATTATATGGATATTTTCTATGATGTACTAGTTTGATACATATTATATTAAATGAGCGATATAAAATTATAATATTTATTTTATTTTATTTTTATTATTTTAATATACTTTTTAAAAAATAATAAGTATTTTAGTGTAATTTGAAGAATAAAAATTTATGCAATTTTTATGTGTATATATGCCTACTCAATTAATGTAATAATTATTTTGGTGCATTGACTACGGGAAGTGATATTCAATTATTTATAATATTTTCTATTTTTAGTTATTTATTTTATAAATAATTATCTTGAGATAATACTAATATTGTATTTGATTTTCTTTATTTTTATATAGTTGTTATAGTATGATGATTTTGTACGTATTTATTATGGTTTAGTAATTAATATAAAGTGTTGATGTTATATTTATTTATTTTATAATTTCAAATATTTTCAAACGATGGTAGTAATTTGATGTGAGTATTTGGAAAAATAAGTATAATTATAGTGATTAATTTGAATATGAGAGTTTGAGTTGTTAATA